>WKFP01014016.1:1244647-1334178 GCA_011057875.1 Pterocles orientalis
CCACCTCCGAAATGATTGCTGGATCTCAGAACATGTCCCGAGAGAGCCCTTGCTCCAGGCTGGCTCAGACAACTCCCGTAGATAGCGCTCTGGGAAGCAGCCGGCACACGCCCATCGGCACGCCACATTCGAACTGCAGCAGCAGTGTCCCTCCAAGCCCTGTGGAATGCCGAAACCCGTTTGCATTTACTCCCATCAGCTCCAGTATGGCTTACCACGATGCCAGCATTATATCAAGTAGCCCTGTGAAGCCGATGCAGCGGCCTATGGCTACCCATCCCGACAAAACCAAGCTGGAGTGGATGAATAACGGCTACAGTGGTGTTAGCAGTTCATCGGTCGCAAACCACGGCATCCTTACGAGCTATCAGGAGCTGGTGGAAGACCGCTTCAGGAAACCTCACGCTTTTGCTGTTCCTGGCCAGTCGTACCAGTCTCAGCCACGCCACCACGATACTCACTTTGGTCGCGTGACTCCTGTTTCACCAGTGCAGCACCAGGCAGCCCCCGTCAGTAGCACCACCAAGCAAGAGGGCTTTGCTGTTCCTGCCCCTTTGGACAACAAGGGAACCAGTTCCTCTCTGAACAACAGTCTGAGATGCCGCAGCGTGAGCCCTGCTGTCCATCGCCAGCGTAATCTCAGTGGAAGCACTGTCTACCCTGTTTCAAACATACCACGCTCTAACCTGACACCTTTCGGAAGTCCAGTGACTCCTGAAGTTCACAACGTATTTGCTAATATCCACGCAGACACCAGTGCCAATAACATAGCGCAGAGAAGCCAGTCAGTCCCGTTGACTGTGATGATGCAGACGGCCTTCCCGTCTCTTCAGAAACAAACAAACACTAAAAAAATAACCAACGTGTTGTTAAACAAACTTGATTCTGATAGCGATGATGCAGTGAGAGGTTTGGGAATGAACAACATGCCCTCAAATTACACAGCCAGGATGAATCTCACTCAAATTTTAGAGACATCTGCAGTTTTTCCTAGTGCCAACCTACAAAATATGAGCAATTCCAGCACTTCAGTGTATGAATTCCAAACACCAAATTACCTCACAAAGAACAGCAGTACCGATCAGATCAGCTTTTCTTCTGGAGATAACCAAGCACAATCAGACATCGGAGAGCAGCAGATAGATTTTAGCAGCACTGTAAAAGACCTTTTAGGGGAGGACAGTCTGCCAACAAACCAGCAGCTGGTGAATCAGGTGGCATCAGATCTCAATAACGTTGCATCTGTCTTTTCCAGCGACATCAGGTTGTCTTCCGAGCTCTCAGGCAGCATTAACGATCTGAACACTTTAGACACAAATCTGCTGTTTGATCCAGGTCGTCAGCAGGGACAAGACGATGATGCTACACTGGAGGAATTAAAAAATGACCCCTTGTTTCAGCAAATCTGCAATGAATCCATTAACTCAATGACTGCGTCGGGTTTTGAGTGGATGGAGAGTAAGGATCATCCTGCTGTTGAAATGTTGGGTTAATCTTGTTTTATAATATGTATGTAGCACACTGTATCTAAAAGACAGACGTATTGTATTTGTCTTAATGGAAGTGCCTCCCGCAGCAGAAACACTTGCTATGTATTGTGGTATTTTAAAAAAAGTTTGCTGTACCCATTGCTCATTCTTCAGCAGGGAGAAGGCAGTCTTACCAGTCTTAAACAAATCTCGGAAGGTGATGGGCTATCAAAGAGCCAGTATTAAAATTTGAATTTTATAGTGTTGCCCATTCAACATTTCTTCTTGTAGCAAATAAAGAAGAGGTTAATAGCCAGCCAGCAGTGACGGCAATGGTTGAGGCTTTGGGAGGGTTTTAAGTCGAGCTCGTTAGTAAGCTTTCCGTACTTTGTATTGCTTGTTACTCCTTAGTAGATGATCCTTACCAACCTTAGTCGTTCAGGCCTGAGAGGCAGGGTGCCTGCGGATAGGTGGGTGCTGGGGAGTGGGTAACACGTGAAGCAGGTGCCGGATCGTTGTGTAGCTGTCCTGAGCACTGCTCAGTGGTGAACTGTGCAAAGTCTCTGTAGCACTGGTGCCAGTGACGTCTCTGCTAAAATGCAGAGATAGGAAAAACTAACAGGAATGATCAAGGAAAAAGAAAGATGCACTAAATTTTTTATTTAAGAGAAATAAATCTATGTAGTTATTTTACCATTAATATTCATGACATACTTGATATTTTAGTTCTCACTTCAATATTTTTATATTAGGTAAGATTCATGCAAAAAGATAGTGAGCACTGAGATTTAATGTAGGCATAACACCCTATTCTAAAGTGATAGGTACTGTTTAATTATTTATCATCGATAGAGAAGGAACGTGATACTTTCCCTCTTCTTTTTAAATAAAAGAGCTGCTGGAGCTCATTAAAATACTATTTTTAAAGATTCATGTTTTAAGTTTGCTCTTTCCTAACCTAGTGGAGGATGTGGGAAGATGTTGTTTTCTTGGTATTTCAGTAGGGTGAGCCCTTCTGTCTTGCTTGCTCTCTTTCTCTCAAACAAAAGATGATTAAAATTTCAGAAAATCTGGTTGATGTAAAAGTATTTCATGTAGAGCCATAATACTGCCAGGCACTTTACAGATACACAGTAACACATGTGATCTTTCTTTTGGTAAAACTTCTTTTAAAATTACTTACTATTGTAGAAGCCTGAATTCCATTTTTATAAGTGATTTGACAGGACTAGTGAATTTAATTTTTTTTTTAGAAGTCCTTAGCTGCCTCACTAGTTCATTTGAACCAAAAAAGACCTTTTGTTGTTTTATCAGCTTGGCATGGATCTCTCTAATGGTGAAAATAGAGAGGTACTTAACCAGCTAGATGATAGAAGGAGAACTTGGAGAGGCAAACTTGTACAAAAGAAGTGGTTCACTGAGGATGCTATGATACCATCCTTTAAGTGTAGTATCAAATTGATTATTTATCCTGTGAACTGACATTACAAAACAGAAAACAGAGCAGAAAACATTTTCTTCTCCTGCGTTACTACTTTGAATGAGTGGTCATGAGTTTCTGAAGGGGGGGCACAATAAGCCCCCCTCAACTTACTTAAGCGGAAGATGCTCAGATTTTTCAGGTGATTAGTGTTTTGGGTTTTTTTATTTCAGTGTCTTGGTGGTCTTCTGTTTCTTCAGTTTTTGATAATGACTTGAGATCCCAGTACTGGTCAGTTTTTTTGGCAGTGCTGATTCAACTTGTGCTGCTGCATTGGCACTCAAGGTGCTGGTGTACCACGGCGTTACTTGCTCTTGCCCCAGTACATCACCAGTCTGTGGCCTCTTCTGCAGGGACAAACAGTTGTGCCAAGCTGTAGCATCTTACGGGGCCTGATTTCACTGTGCTTGCATCAGACGCTTTGTCAGGAACAAACTTGGAGAGTTCAGATCCCTCCTGGAATCATGTGGATGTGCATGGTGTGGTTTGCTTTGTTTAAGACCAAGCGACCCTTTCAAGTTTTGTTCAGGAAATGGGGAGCAGCCTGAAAACCGCACGGTAGCCTTCAGCTTGTTATCTTGCCGAGTGTCTGTCAGGAAGGCTTGAACCATTTTTCTTGTAGGCTAAAGTTGCTGAAGGCAGGGCTGGAGTTCTGTGCCTGCCTGTGGCCTTTTGCCAGAGACGTGCTGAACATCCTCTTACCTGGTTGACTTCGCTGGGTCTGAGAGACACTCAGCACCTCTTTTGGGTTTTTTTTCCAACCCTGTGTGAAGTGCCAGCACTACTGTGAATAGGTGAAACCCGCCTTCTGACGGAGAGCGCTGGGGAGGACGGGAGCACCGGCGCTGCGGGGAGAAGCCCCACGCATGCTGCAGCAGCCCGCGCGTTTGCATGACGTGCCGGCCTCGCCTCCGGGTCACTAACACTGAGACTGACCTGGGCTTGGGGGAAATAGGCTTCTGCTAAATCCACTAGTTTTTTTAAGAACATTTCTCAGAAAAACAAGAAGTGATTTAAAGCTGATAGGTTCTAAATTGTGCAGCCTTCACCAAAGGTTTTTTAAAAGTGCGTTTAAAATTATTTTTAAATA
This sequence comes from Pterocles orientalis, assembly GCA_011057875.1. Taxonomy (NCBI): domain Eukaryota; kingdom Metazoa; phylum Chordata; class Aves; order Pterocliformes; family Pteroclidae; genus Pterocles; species Pterocles orientalis. Next base: position 1,248,687 of record WKFP01014016.1, read on the forward strand.
CAAGCACTACGTTAGGCCTAATGTGACTTAATTAGCAGAAATATTCTATAATCAGTGGATTGAAAGCAAATACATGTTTAATTTAAGAAAGGTTAAATTTGATAAGGATTGTTTCAAGTAAAACCCAAGGCACAGGCACAGCTTTGTACATTGGTATGTATTATTGTAGAGGTGTTTGTGTGTTGGTGTTTCCATTAATAATGTTAGGTCCCTGTACTTAGTACTAGTTAGTTCTTTACATTGAGACAGAGCACTACTGCACACCAAAGTATGCAATACCCAAAGGAAAATTCTGTGATTCTAACAAATGGGAGCCTGTCTGTGTCAGATACTCCAAAAACTAAGAATTTGACACAGTTCTGACCCCTTGTTTACATTATTGGCTTCCTACTAACATGAGAAATAAAGTATTTTGATAGCAGTTTTTGCTAAAGTATACAAACTAGTGAATTTGTACCCTGTGTACAGTATTGCAGCAAACACTTTAAATTTGGTTGGTTGGTTAGTCCAGCAAAATTTCTGGGTTCATATATTGCACTAAAACTCTGTTGAACCTGTGGCAGGCACATTCCTTAGGATAAATGCAACAAATACGGCCCACAGATTAAAAAAAAAAAAAAAGTTTTTAATGTGTTTCATTATTAAAAGGCAAAATGTCATTAAAAGTGACAGGTGAAATTGTCTTATGTAGCAATGTGCATTGATCTCAATGAGATATTTCTATTTCTTATTCTCTTACATGAGAATATTACAGCAGGAAAAATTAAGTTTAGTTTGCTTCACCATGTTAATACATGATCACAAAACGTGCATGAGTGTTAATGACTTAATCTTGTACAGTACTAGATATATTCCTGTAACCACTTATTTTTTTTATTCTTTTGCTGTATTGAAACTGGTTCAGTGTTAACCAGGTGAGCATAGTTATTCACAAGTTATTTACTTTTTTATGTTAACTAATTCAGCTTAGTTATTGTTGAATATGTTCCTTTCTTGGATTATTTTTTATTGTTCTGGTGTTGAAAAACATTTTTGCATCATTTTATCATGATAAGAATTCATGAAGTAAATAATTTGCAAATAATTGCAATAAGCACTGACTTCTGAACTGAAAAGAAGGAAAGCATTTCTTGTGCAGTGCATCTGAGGTTCATATAATAGTCTTGTACTATACTGTGCTTTATTTACTGCACCATAAGGAAAGAAAAATCCCTGTTCCACGTTTTCATTTAGTGCAGGAAATCCAGTTTCTCCCCTCTTCCCCAGTGTTTTGTTGTCTGTTGTACTGCTGAAACTACAGTAGTTGAATATTGCAGTAGCATTTCAGTTATTTTTTTTATTGAAAGTGCTCAAAAATTGTTTTTTAAATGTTTTCAAAAACAATAAAAACATTTTATATTAAAATCACTTCTGAAGTTTTTTCTTTATAAGGAAAATGTGCATTAAGGTTGACCTAAAATACAGAGCTTTCTAGTTTGTGCAAAGACAGATCACAGCTTGCTGCAGTTGCTGAGCCCAGTCACACACTGAGTAGGAAGGCAAATCTTCCTAGCTGGGATCCCTTGAGCAGTCTGTGCTCTCAGAGGAATGTCTGAGGGGCAGCTTTTGACCATTGGCTTGGTATTCAGTTTCTGTAGATGTCCCTTTGAAGTGGTAAGTACCAGTGTGGTGACACTAAGTTTGTGGGATAAAAACAGCTGCAGCTTACTGTTGAACCTGAAAGTTAAAATTTACCATCAAACATTAAAATACTATTTTGGGCAAGGTTGTACTCCCGAACGCGGTGATAGTTGTGCTGGGTAGAGTTGCCATCACATGCAGCTTCTCTGTGCTGTGTTCATCCCGGTGTCGTGCTGGTCAAAGTGATGGCTTTGTGTCTGGGTGGCGGCTCCTGCTGCTGTGGCCACGTACGGTGGCGGTGCTTGGCTAATTTTGCTTTTCAACACTAGTAAAGCACTCGTACAAGCTAAGTGTTATGGTGCAGGCTGGCTTGCTGCCATAAAGGGGAAAATATGCTGGTTTCATCTATGGAGTCCTTTATTGTAAAATTGTATGTAAACCCAGCAGTGTTCCCAGCACGGTCTGTGTGAACACAATGGGAAAGTATTGCCACAGAGCAGAAACTGGCTGCGAGAAAATGAGGGTGAGGATAAATATTCAGGTTTCCATGCCAAAAAGAGAGCATGGGCTACCAGTTAGACTCCATCCCAGACTACAGAGGTGCTGAGATGAGCTGGCAGGTGGCAGATTTGATGGTGGCACAAAATTACATTCATCAACAAAGAAAAGGCATTGTCAGGGAGACGTAAATGAGGCAGCATGAATGAAAGAGCATCAGAAAGATTAATTTTAACATGACATGGGAGAGATGCTATTAATATATCTCCCTGGATTCTAAATTAATGTGCTCTAAAAAGAGTTCTCAACAATTCATGGACGTGCTTTCTCCAGGTTCCACAGTCATAAAAAATACAAATTTAAAATTCCCAAAGAATGAGATGGAATATAATGTAGGAGATGTAAAAGGCTACTTTAGAAATTGATAGTTCATCTGAAGTAATAACGGGTTTTAATTAGAACCTCTCAGCTGTAGACTGGAAAGAATTAGCCTTAATGGTTAATGAAAAGGGTCTTGAGAGCAAACAAATCTGTGACTGAATGAAAGGGGTCTAACAGGAAAGACTTAGGTAGAAATGTCAAACTAAATGCATGACCAAAATAACCACCTCAAAATGTTGAAGTAACAAGCTTTGTAGGTTTCAAAAAGACTAGGTGTTTGTATGTTTAATAAAGACATCCAGAGTGCTGTCCCTGTGCTGTGCTTATCTCGGCTGCAGCATAAACTTGGCCAGGGAACCACAACGAAGCAGCCTGCAGGCAGCTCCCACTGGTGCGCCTGTTACGCCACCTGTGTGCCCTTCCCTTTATCTGAAAGTGCAGAAAGAAGTTCTCATGGAAGCATCCTTTCTGCTTGACAGTAGAAATGATGAACATAGTTGTTTTCTTGGAAGAAAATCGTGCAGAAGCTCAAATGACCAAAATGGGGGGACCCCTCCCCAGCCAGGATCTGCATGTGGATCAGAGGCCTGTTGGGGGTGCGTAGCTTGGGGATCTGAAGGGGTGTAAGACTGTCTATACTGTCCTCTATAGTGCTAGATCTAGCAGATGGCATTTTAAGCGACAATTCACAGAATCCGAGTGGCTTTGCTACTGCTGCTGTAACAAACCAGCACCTCCTAGTGCGTAATTAATGTTAATTACCTAATGAAATTGCAAATCTTTTGCTTTTCCTGCTCAACTTTATTTTTTTTTTAAAGGGTAAAATATAAACTAAGCAAGGCCAGATCAATTAAGTCAAAAGTGAACTGAGGACACGGAGAAATTTGCTTAGAAAACATACAGTGCTAAAAAAAAGCAGTTTGATTCTGCAGATTGCAGTGTTTAAATGCCCAAAATAAAATACCACCTTTGATATAATGCAGAATAAATAACCAAAGTGATTATAGCTATTGACAGGAACATAGCATTTCTGCTGTGTGTTTTGAATATGCAGGACCTATCTTACTAGTGATGTAAATACTTGAGATGTGTTGCCTTGTAACATTTGCATATCTATTCTCCACCGGCTTTGTCGCGGTGCCTCCTGAGTCTGTTCTTCCTGGGCCTGCCCACCCATTTTCTATATCTGGTAATGCCTCAGCTCTGAAATAATTAAAAAGGTCCATTTTTGTCCCTGTGCTCATCTCTGTTGACAGCTTCCTTTTAAATAAGCTGCTTTTATATGGATTATGGTAGGTTATGTATCATTGGATCTTTGCCTGTCTGCACTATCTAATTAGATGATGCCCATTAGAATCAAATTTTTGGTGGGTCTCAAGCTGCTGTTTCAAATAACATTCAAATAATCCTGGCAGTATGCTACTGATCTGTAGCATACCCTGTTGTATATGTAGGGTTTTTTGACACAAATGTTAAAACTGTACTTGAAAAATTGGCCCAAGGTTGGAAATGAGTCTCAGGAGCTTGTGAGAAGGTTCTACTTTAACCTACCTATGCATACAAGTAGCCACTTTTGCTAGAAATATTTTCAAAGTAGAATAGAAATTATACCAAATAATCTAAACTTGTTTTTGAAGCCCTCCTGTATCTTAAAGGTGGGAAAAAGGAGTTGCATAGGAAGCTGAAAATACATCTCCACTTATTCAGGAGTTGGTAGCCTTATGTCCAGTTACTGACTTGTTGCTAGTGGATTTTTGTGAAGACTAAATTGAATGAGGTGTTCCCTGGCTGCTGCTGAGGCTGAGTCCATCCGTAGCCTCAGGTTTTCTGAGCACCGTGAGGAGGAGGGTGGCTGCTAGGAATCAATAGAAGTGGTCCCTGCAGCCTTCCTGAGGTAGCTGGCCTCAGGAAAATCACAAATCTGTGCTTGCCAACACGCCTACTTCAGAGAGCTATCGGGCTCCCTCTTCTCAAATATTATTCTTTTGTTTTTAGTATGGATGGGAAAACATAGCTGTGCAACTGTGTTACGTTATAAACTAACTGATCAGGACTCTACCAAAAACACCCTTGAGTGTTCAGTTTGCCTGCTGTGGATCAGTACGTCAAAAGGACACTGGTTCCAAGGGCTCTGATAATCAGTTCCTGGAGAGATCAAGCCCAATTCCTCCTTGCTCTGAGATGTTTTGAAGAAGAGGCATTTTGAAATGTGCTGTTTAAAAAGCTGTGTATAAGCTATGATTATTTCTGACTGGATCAAAATGTGCCTGGATTGTATTTCAAATTGTTTTGAAAAATCAGAACAATCTCTCCTGCTAGGTACGTGTAGATGAGAGGGGAGATGAAGTGCCTGTGTTCAAGAGGCCTCGCTCAGAGGTTCTTGTGCCAATGGCATAACGAAAATCTACTCTGACAAGGATTACTTGTGGAAAACAAAACTACTGCTAGGGCCTAAATTGCCTGTCTCTGCGAGAGCAAAATAGGAGACCTCAGTGCTAATAAGGAATTCCTGGAGACCTGTTATTGCTGCACGTAACGTTAGAATTATTTTACTCCTTTAGGAATATTCTGAAGTTGAGTTTTTTTATAAATAAGATTTACAAAAGGTAGCTATGTAATACAGGAGGATATTTGCATTTCCCTTTTTCTTTGGCAGAGGTAATTGTCTTCTCATTAATCGTTCTTTTTACAGCATGCACAAAGCCCTGCATCCTTGTCAGTCATCCTGTTTTTTAGCACTACTTTCTCATGGGTTTACTTTCTATGCCAGCCAGACCTGAAGATATGTGGATGCTTCTTGGATGGCGTGCTATTATGTCTAGTTTGGCCTTATTGGTAATTAATTCCCACTGACAACACTTAAAAGTTCATTGGAAGCCAAGCAGGGGACTGAGGAGAACACATTAAAAATCTGTGTACTCAAAAGTATTTGAACTCTAAAAAAAACCTCAGAAGTAATTAAAACCAACTCATAATGGTAATCATTTACTGTTCCCAGTTTCCTACTGGAATAAGGGAGGAACACCATACAAAGGAGCATCTTGTGTGAAAATGAGAAGTGTAAAAGTGGGAGTGCAGGAGTGCTGCTCAGTCACAGGCCAAGTCAGAACAGTAGCTTCCTCTGGTCTTAGCAATGTTTTAGGCACTGGCAAAGAGCGTATAGCACATATTACTTCATACATATATGGAGAATGATAATCTCAAGGTATTTAAAGAAGAAAAGCCAAAATACGTCATCCCCGGAAAGATCTTACTTCTGCGAGGGGTTGAGCTGTTAGCAGAAATATCCACAATGACTGTGTTAACCATGGGATCGCTGGTGGTGGGTTAAGCTGGGAACAGCGTGACAACAGTTGACTGGAGCTCAGCACCTCCGGATTTCTGTTCTGGCAGCAACCCTCCCCCTCAAGCTGAAAATAGGGAGAGAAAGATGACATCTTAGTGGTGGTGATTCAGACAAGTGTTTACCACTTCATTCAAATGCATATGCTCAAAATGAGTGTGACTTTCCACCTCCACAGCAGTTGCTCTTCTTACTATGCAGGTTTGCTCATCCAGCCGGAGAGATTTTCAAAACAAATTACTTGTAAACTGTTATACTAGTCACAGAAATGAGGAAAAACATTTCTTACATCTTTCCCTTCTCACAGCATCCCCTGGGAGAGGTGGAGATCTCAGCAGCTTTCCTGGAGGACAGGGATCTCTGCAGGGGGATACAGAGGGAGCTGGCCCAGGGCAGGTGTTAGTGCCCTGGAAACACAGACCCACGCTTGAGAGCAGTGTTAAATTTTATCTGCAGGCTGCCCAGAAAAGGAGCTTCTTGAGTGGAGAATTTCTGGTTCACATCTGGTCTGTCCCTGGGTGCTGGTCATGCGTTGCTGTCACCTCACAGGGACAAGTAGGGCTGCAGGTCTGAGACAGCTGGAGGCAGTGGCTTGGCAGCAAGCAGCACAGAAAGAAGCACCTGTCCAAGCAAAAGATATGTTGCCTTTAAGGAAAAGAAGAAAAGTTAAGGAAAACAGAACCAGTGACTTCGGAGAACTGAGAATGAAATGGAGCAGTAAGGGCCTGGCAAAAACTTGAGCATGAGCCAACAGCAGTCTAGTTGTAATGCAATGGAGAGACAACAGTCAGTCTGGGGTGACTTTTACCAAACGGAATCAATTCAAGCTTTCATCTTTGTATCAGTTTTGCATCTTGTTATCATGGTGTTTGAAATCTAGTACTGAGAACCAGGATCTAGCATGTATTTGCATGTACCTGTAGAGCCAAGAAGAGTGCTGAGTCTTGGGCTCTTAACTATACCACTGGCAGTAGTCTCATTAGTGAGTCATTGCTACGGCAGTAGAGAAATTGAGATTACTAGGCTATCAATAGGTATTTACTTCTCTTACTCACAGCAATGACTCACTAGCAATATAAATTTTTTTCTGTTAATTTCTTTTTGTAAATAGTTTTCCATTTACCTGCCACTGTCACATTGTGAGTGGTTCATCGTAACATTTTCTATTGTATGACTCAGTAGAACAAAAGATAATAGGACAAAAATCTGTTTGTGTCATTTGCATCCAGAGTTTTTTGTTTAATTGTGTTTAAAATTACTTCTGATTCCTTTGGTTTAAAGGAAGAGCAATGAAGATAATGTATCAATCTGATTTAAAATCCTCTCTAGCAAAAGTGTACCCTATATTTAATACGATAAAGCACACTTCGATGTCACTTGATGTCCTAGCTTTTGTAACTTAACTATGACTATGCTTAATACATATTCTTAAGCTAAAGATTATTTTATTATTATAACCCTTTGGAATTTTGAAACAAATCTGCTTTTCCCACATTATTTCCTCCTTCAAGAACAAACACTGCTTTGTTTTTTTCAAAGCTGTTCAGTATTATACTGTAGGGATTCTCTTCAGCTTATAAAAGCATTTATGATAAAGAAAGATGCAAACCAAATATTGTAAATGTATATAAAATTCAGACCACAAATTAGGTCTATAAGGCTGAACACCATCATCTAAGAAATTGAAAATATTTTTAAAGTTTGTAATTTTTTGATCTTTCATGGAACTGAAGATGAATTTAGATGGCAAGAGAAGTAAAACTTGTTATCAGATGAAAACACATTATTGGGATGGAGTAGTGACATAAAATATTAATGTTTTTAATGGTCTTGATATACAGTTAAAGTGTTCCATTGCACTCAGATGATCCAAATACAGGTTGTTCTCTGCAACTGAAAATAATTTTTTTGCAGAAAGAGGAAGAGCTCTAAGAAGAGCTCTCTCCCACTGTTAGTCTGCAATTGCATAAGACCATAAAATATTAAGTGCTGGAGATATAGATCTTATGTAAGAACGGAATGTTTGTTAACAAGCAGATTGTGTCTTATTTTCCCCTGTTTTTAAGTAAAAGAATAAACATTCTTCTATTTTGAGTAAACCGTTAGATGTTTTGCTGGAGTATTGAAGATAACTATTGATCCTATTGAAAATGCACGTAAACTTTATCTTAGCATATGGATGCCTCTGTGGAACAAACCCAGAAACACAAGCTGTGTTGATAGCAGGTCATCTACTTACGGATTTGGGATTTGACTGTTCTGAACAATCAGTGGTCTTTCCACACAAAAAACGAATCAGTGAGGTGTTATTTGCAGCTGTGTTAGACTCTTCTACTTAAAAAATGTAATATAACAAATTGAGTATGCTAATGCCCTGTTGTAAATTTCAGAAGTGAATTATTTCAGATTCCAAAGTTATTGAAATGACTTGTTACTCAGAATTTAATGTGAGCTTTGATGTCTTACAAAAAAAAAGCCCAGTAAGTAATGTGCTAATAAAATACTCACAAACAAAACCTTTGTTCAACAGGCCTTCAGGATGCTTGAGGGTGCTTCTTCTCATAGCCGCCTAGAGTACAGAAAAGCTGAGACTGGGACTGTGGAAGAACAGAGGAACAGAGTTCAGGCAAGTGACTGTAATGTTGTAGTAGGAGATATGGAGGGAGAAATAAACCAGTATCTTTTATTAGACTAACCAATACAAATTTGGGAAAAAAAAAAGCTTTTGGGGGTCTGATGCTTTCTGTCTGACATTTGTACACTATGGCAAAGCATAAGAGGCAGCCCTGCAAAACCAGGTATTCATGCATGACAGCCACAAACCCACATGCTTTTTCTAGCAAGCTGTAAGAACAGTTTGCTAATTATTGTTAGGCTCAGTCCCAGAAACAAGTGCTTCACAAAGTAACTGGACCTGGAAATTGTGCCTGCCGTAACGTGGGCAGGTTTTCCTTGCTTGGCTGTCAGCGAGAAACATTCCCACTTAAACGTGGACAAGCCTATCAACTCGTGCTGGGAGGGTGCTGTAGGCAAAACTGAGTGAAGGGAACTGGAGAGAAAGGTCGGGTGTCCAGAGGCTCAATTCAGAAGCAGAAGGTGGTTGTTTCTTTTGAATGACACAGAAGCTTGTCTGGGTCTTTTTTTCCAAATTTTATCAGTCCGCCTAATAAAAGACATAATTTCCCCATGTAAATCTACCTGTTCATATTCATAGACTATCATCACTCTGAAGGCACTTGCCCAAATGCCACTTTGTCTGTTTCTCAGACACACCTATTTTTCATAGATAATACCCTACATAGATTCTGGAACATGCACAAGCTGATGTTGCTGGTGGGATTGCCTTTCCTCTGAGCCTCCTGCTAGTTCTGGGAGGAGAGTGCGAGTGTACATGATAACGGGTGCAGGCTTGCCTGAGCCCTGCCATGGAGGTGTTAGTTACCTGGGTGTTTCGTGATCTGCGTGAGGCACAGTCCAAGTGCTGAGCCTGGGTCCATGTTTGTTTTGGAATGGGCAGAATTTGTCACTGGATGATGAGAAAAGTAGGTCACCCAGGTCGTGAGGGGCCAGGTTGGATGAAGAGAAAGATGATGAAAGACAGTGGTTCCCTGCCAGCACGGGTGCTGGTACATTTGTTAATTGTTAGCAACACATGACTTTCCACGTGTTCATCCTAAGGTGAAGGGACATTCTTTGCACTCGCAGGCTGTGCAGTGCCTGCAGGAGTCTGGCTTGGGCTTATAAAGGCTTATGGTTACGAAGCTCAGACTAGAACACCCTACTGAATTTACAGGGTGTTTTAGTACAGCTCTTCCTGTTCTCTGCCAGCTAGGAAGGCCAGTGGGCAGGGAGGGACTCCTGAGTGGTTCATGGTCAGCTGTTGAAGGCAGCGTGAATTCCAGCCATTTACAAAACCATCATGGAACCAAGTCCTTCCAACAGGAGCGTGGGTGAGGGCTGGAAGCATGACTGAAGGGTGATTTGGGCCTGACCTCACGCATTCAGCCCAGACGTTGCCATGCTCCATCACTAACATGCTGCTACACTGCTTGGAAGTTTGAACAGGGAGAGAGGCGGATTTTTCATTTGAGAAAACTGTTAAGTCTTTACAGCATTGTTGCTTTGGTTTCAGAAAAGGCTTTTACAGTTTTACCTTTTTCTCTCCTCTGGCATTCTCCCTGCTCCGGTGTTATGTCAGGTTGGCTCCTCAGGCAGCCCAGACTTCCTTCCTCCTCCCTGGGCCCTAGAAGGCAGCACTCCCTCATCCTGGCTGGCAAGTCTTTTCTTTCCTCTCAGTTTTTCCCAAATTTTTGCAATTCCAGAAGGTTCCCTGGATGCAAGGAGTTTAGGCAAGAGCTCCCCCAGCCTGGGCCTGGCCCTCAGAGATGGGGAAAAGCCCCAACGATGTCCATCACAGGGAAAATTTATAGAAAAACGATTGTATTCACCCATGGCTTAGCTCTGGGGTGTCCTTCGAGCAGGGAGGGGGGAGGTGCGGTGCCGTCCCTGTGCCCGGGGCCAGGCGCGGGGCTCCCTGAGGGGCTGTGGGGCTGAGGGAGCCGCGCCCGCCCCGCTGCCTGGGGCCGCGCGCCCTCTCGGGCTGCCCGCGCGGCGCGTGTCTCCGGGCGGGGCGCGGAGCGAGAGCCAATCGGAAGGCGCTGCCACCTCCCGGGTGGGCGGTGGCACGGGCTTCTGTGCCAATCAGGCGAGGCGGGGGGCCGGAGAGAGGAGGGGGGCGCGCACCCGCGCCGGCGGGCGAGCGCGCGGCGGGCTGTGGGCGGGGCTGTGGGCGGTGCGGTGCCGGGCGGGGCGGTGGCGGCGGCGGGTAAACACGGCGGCGGGGTTGCGGGGGCCGCGCGCCGCTCGGCCATGGCGGCTTCTCCTGTGGAGGTGTTCGGGCTGCCGGGCGAGGAGGTGAGGCCCGTGACCGCTCCCACCCCGTGCACCCCGCTTCCTTTCTCCGCGGAGGGTGGGCGGTGGTTTTCCTGCGGGGCCGGGCCGGGCGGGTCTCCCCTCGGGGCAGGGGTTTCCTGTGGGCCCGCCGCGGGCTGGGGGAGCGGGCTGAGGGGCGGTGTGAGGCGCGGTGCGGTGTGGGGTGAGGTGAGGCGGGAGCTCCGGCGGGCCCGCGCCCGGAGCGCGGTGAGCGGGCGGCTGCCGTGTCTCCTAGCACCGGCATTCCTGTCTCCCGGCGGCTGTGGGAAGCCGTGCGAGCCGCCCCCTCCAGCCGGAGAGATCCGCGTGCGTTGGGCAACTTCCTCGTGACGGTGCGAGACGGACGAAGCGGGGTTTCTGCTCCCGCCGCTCCCTCCCCCGGTACCGAAGAGTAAAGTCTGTGTTTCAGGATTTGTTACGGGCAGTGTTTGAAGCGGTGCGGGGATTAAAATTGTGCAGAAGGGAGATGGGGCCTGAGCGATGGTGCTTTTTCTCTGCGTTGCCGGCAGCGAGAGTGGGAAATGTTGTGTGCGCCTCCGTGTTCTTCGCGGCAGGCTCGCGGTGACAGAGCAGGACCTGTGCCGCGCCTTCTGCCCTCAGGTGGGGTGTGAGCGCGTGGGTGTTGGGAGGGGGGCTGGTGCTGGTGGGACTGTTGCTGTGCTTCACTGGTGGGCAGGTGAGCTGGGATTTTGCATCGTAACTGTGGGCTGTGCACAGGACAGAACACTGGTGGTACAGTTCACTTTATCAAGGAGAAAGGAGGTCCCTTTTGGTGTTTTTTTGATTGCAGGTACAGGAAGATTAAAAGCTGTACCCATTTGAAAGCTGTTTGGTGACCTGTGTGAAATGTCAGTAATGTTGTCTTTGAGCCAACAGGATATTTTCGCACGACGATCTTTGACCAGCTTTTTGTGTCCCGGCAGTGATGTTCTCTGTGTTAACGCATGCTTGTTGCATCCTTAGCAGAAATTGATTTTATTAAAAATGTGAAATATTATTCTTTGTCTGTTAGCATGGCTGTCTTTCTCAAGTTCTGCTTTACTTCTGGAGAGGTAACTGTAAAACTCTTAAATGGTTGTGTTTTTTTTTCTTCATCTTAATATTTGAATTGCATAGGAGTTCTAACGATGTTAGCATACCGCAAGGGTTGCATAGTAGTTCTCATTGCAAGATCCTACTTTCAGTTGCTAGTGACTTTTTGAGGCTGTCTAGTTGAACTAAAACATTCCATGCCTCAGGCTCTCTGTTTTAACTTTATTAAATTTTGGTTAGCTTAGTTGCTTCTTAGCCTCCCTTGCTATGAGGGAGATATTTTGAAATCTGGTCAAAATGGAACAATTCTGATCTTTGCTCCATCCTTTTGAATATGAACGTGTTCCTTTGGAACAGCTCAGGGAAGGGGGAGAAAGATTGAGTATGTAAAAAATCTATTGGATTGAATTTCTCCATAATTTGAGTTTAGCCAAACTTTTTCAGGTTATGAATGTGAAAAATGCAGTTTGCTTATGACGAGAGACTTTGATATTCAGTTGGTGCTTATTGATTCACATGTAAAGATCATGCTCAGTTTTCTTCATAAGTTTTCAGTGTGAATTTGCATGCACAAATGAATTATCTTAGGGTTAAAGGAAAGCTGTTGCCAGCTGCTTTTGCCTAGGGTACTAGAATGGAAATTAGAGTTCTGCCTCTCTAGATAGACTTTTTTTGTCTTCCCGGAGTTTAAATTTGGAAGATTGCATCCACAGAATCACAACAAAACCACAAAATCCGAAACCCAAATCATACAGAAAGTAGCATTGAGGAGTTTTCTGTAGAAGCCTCCCCTGTCCTTGTTTTGCAGGCTTTTCATAGTTTGTCTGTATGCTGCTGCTTCCCCAGGGCTGCTCTGTGACCCATTCTGCAAGATGGATTTGCTTGGGGTATGAATGTGGTGTTATCTGCAAAACCCCTTTACTTGTCGCAGCCATTGAATATGATTATATGGTAAATATAATAATTGTAAATAAAATAATGAAGGAAATTGAGGAGAAGTTGGTCTAATTGTTGAGGCAGTTGAATCTAGTATTAAAGTAAGGATTTCTCTGCCTCCCCAAGTTATGCTTTTGTTCCTGATTTCTTGGTTAATGGTATGTTAGTCACTTGGAGTTAATAAAGGATTGCCAATATGATGTTGGAGAAGGCTCCCGGGAGACCTTACAGCAGCCTTCCAGTACTTTCAGTACAGGCTGCAGGAGAGATGGGGGGCACTCTTGGTCAGGGAGTGTAGGGATAGGATGAGGGGCAACGGATTTAAGCTGAAAGAGGGCAGATTTAGATTTAGATGTTAGGAAGAAGTGTTTTCCTGTGAGGGTGGTGAGGCAGTGGCCCAGGTTGCCCAGAGAAGCTGTGGATGCCCCATCCCTGGAGGGGTTCAAGGCCAGGCTGGATGAGGCTTTGGGCAACCTGGGCTAGTGGGAGGGGTCCCTGCCCATGGCAGGGGGGTTGGAAATCAATGACCTTTAAGGTCCCTCCCAACCCAAACCATTCTGTGATGAAGAACCTGGGATGAAAAGGAAGCTGTAGGTGAGGTTATTGTGTATGCAGTGGGCTATTGTATATGCTGTATTTAGGTATCTGAATTTCAGTGCCTGAATCTAGCAGACACATTTGTCCTTAATTTCTCTGGTTTAGTTTTTCTTCTGTAAAATGGATATAGTATTCTTCTGTCACCCATAGGACTTCTTATGACTTAGTTGGATATTGAAATAATGAGCACTAGAAAAGTCAGCAGGAAAAACTCATAAATCTGTATTCAGAGCAGAGTCTTAGCAGTGTGTGGAAAATGAGGTCTGTGGTCACATGCGCTGAAAAATGAAGACAGGAGAAAACACAAAACAGTAGTTTGTGAGCAATACCAATTTTGTTTACTTAGTAGTGTCCGTCTCCTAGCAAGAAGTAGTTTATGATGCTGTCATCAAAAGTTCTAGCAGGATGAATATGCAATGACAGGCTAAAATTAATATAATCTAGGAACGATATTAGACTAAAACTGAATGCTGATCACATTTCTGAATTATTTTATTGTGAATTATTTTGCATTGCAGAGTAGTATATAAACAGAAGGCAAATGAATAGATTATACACCTTGCTACAGGTGATCTCAATGTAGAAAAATAAAGAGCTCTAATAATATTTTTCAAAATTACTCTTTATCCGCTCACTAACATTTTTTTAAAGAGGAAAGAAATGTCTTGAAATATGTTTCCCACCTCCAGGTTAGACTTTCTCTCGCGGTGTTCTTTCCCTCGGGCTGCTTGAAAAAGCCATTTGGGAGCGTTAACTGCTGCAGACTTTGTCTTGACCTGTGAGGTGGGTAGCTGTGCCTGTTGTTGCATACTTGGGATGTGTCTGCCTTTGGATATAGTTGCAAGTGTTCGCTCAGATCCGCAGAAGCGGACTGACACAGCTACTGGTGCTTTTCTTTGTCATAGCAGTGGTAACTTTCCCAGTGCTCTTAAATGTGCTTGTTGAGGTGGGTGTCCTTTGATAAGACTTGGTTTTCTGTGGCTTAAATATTTTGATCAAGTGTTTTCTGACACTGACTTATTCACTTCCAGTTACGGTGTTTTTGTGACAGTTGACTGCAATATAAATACACCATTTTCTAACAGTAATTGTGGAAAGATCTTTCAAAGACTGAAGGAAGAATCATTGATATCTTGGGCAATGCTCTGTTATTTCTTTGACTATAGAAGCAATTATATTTTTCAGTGTTTTGCTGTTAAATAAATTGTTAAAGAACTGTCCAGAATAACAATGTATTTCTTTCTATTTTCTGCTGAAATACTTGCTTACACTGTAGAGCTTTGGAGTGGCATTTAATAAAATGCTTGTCCTATATGTATGGATTTCATAGCCCGTTTAATTTAAAAATTTCTCTGTGTCAGAGTTCTTGCACTCCCAGCCTGAACTAAGGACTTTCATATTTTGCATAGCTCTTTCTGTATTGCCTAAATAATGTAAGTTATCTATCTCTTTCGATCTGTTTTGTCTATTATGTTTGTGTTTCAGGGATCAGACTAGTAACGGGAACTTCTCATAGGCAAAAACACACTTCCCACTTGTATGTATTTGCCACTTTAGATTTCTCAGTCACCTGAGAGCCGTCCTATGTAGAAAAAGTGTTGTTCTTTTCTGCAGTTCACATAAGATTTCTCATAAGCATATGGTATTTCATTCTGTAAAGCTTTAAGTACATTTTTATATTCCTTTAGGATATACTACTGGAGTAGGTTGTTTATGGTTATTTAGCTTTCTGTGGTGAACTGAATGTCTTGGATACATGGTTTGTTTTTTCCATTTCTGCACACCTTACCATGCAACCCTTCTCAGATTGCTGTATTTTGGAGATGATGCCGATGACCAAAAATCTTTTAAGACATTACCTTGGAAACTGGCATGAACTAGTCTTTGAACTTGGGATTGCTTCTGATGAAAGCAGTAATTTTGTTCGGCTTGTATATGCCTGAGCTTGAGGCAGCCCAGTGCTTCTGTTCCTGTTCCAACCCTATAGCCTCCCCAGCACCTCTGTACTGGATGTTTGCTCCATCTGACTCTGTTCTTACATGGGGCATTCAAATAGGAAAAAATAGACATGCATGCTCTGCTTCAGAAACGCTCTGAATTTATTCTAGGCTGTGAAGGTCTTTCCCATTGCAAGGCGTCATCTGGATCCAGTGTATCTGGAATAGTTAGACACTTGTAGAAATGGTGATGCTTGCTGGTTTGGGGTTTTTTTGTTTTGTGTTGTTCTGTGTTTTTTATAACAGTAGTATAATTTATGTAGATCTGATAGTTTCCAGAAGCTCTTATGTACCTGGGTTTGTTTTTTAAAGCCTTACTTTCACACTGAACTAAGAAACACCGACTGTGACTGTTGTGAATATTGGATATAACACTCTTAAAAAGTGTTTTTGGTGGTTGTTTTTTTTAGTTTGGGGGTTTTAGGGGGTTTTTTTTGAAGTAAAA
Source organism: Pterocles orientalis (assembly GCA_011057875.1). Taxonomy (NCBI): domain Eukaryota; kingdom Metazoa; phylum Chordata; class Aves; order Pterocliformes; family Pteroclidae; genus Pterocles; species Pterocles orientalis. The sequence continues at coordinate 1,264,468 of WKFP01014016.1, forward strand.
TTCTGTTGACAGATGGATAACTCCATTAGTGGACTCTTCTTGAATATTTTTCCTTAATTTGCAATTGAACAGAGGTGTTAAATACAATCTGTAGCAACATCCAGCATTTCTTGAAAGATGAGACTTCCTTACTTATGAATGCAAAATGCTCCTATGGTACAATTAATGTTTGAGTTAGTGATACTGGACTGTAATCAGCAGGTGGAATTTAATGACTTTAATTATGTTTACAAGATTGATTAATGTAGTTCTATAATAGGAATCTTCCTGAATCTAAAACCTGCTTTGCTTACCATGAGAGAATTTCTTCAAAGAAAAATGGTTTGACTGTGATAGTTGCCATGGAGGGGGAGCAGAGTGCTCTCTGGATTGTGAAGGAATGGTCAAGATAGCAAAGTCTCCTTACCCCTTTCCACCTCTTAATGAAATGAACTGGTGGTGCTAACAAAAGTTGTTATCTTTCAGAGGTCACCTAGCATATGTCTGCCTCATTTGCAAGGTCTGAATATCACAGGAACTACTTTTCTTTACCTAAGGCTCACCTTTCTGTGAGAAATTCTTTCTTTCAAATGAGATGGTAAGTTTTAACAATAAGTTTGCTGGACCTATTCCTCATGCTGTCAACTCTGTATCTGTCTCCTGTTGGAATTGCTCAAGCTGAATATGGCATATACAAGTGCCCTTAGCTAGCCTGATCTTATGTGTTGGAGTTCTATTTAAGATCTCAAGAATTTTCTTTAAAATTCTTAGTACCTCTTTCTCTTTAATGTATGAGGAAGATCTGTTCTTAAAATGCTTTTTTAAGGTTAGACAGGTGAAGAATGCCAGCATCTTCTGGTCTGCTGAAGGGAAACCATTCTGTACTAAACTCGGTGTAGGTTGTGGAAGAGCCACATCCTTAGTTACTCAGACTCTGAAAGGTTTCCTTGAGATTAAAAGACTGCTTATCACTCCAGTAAGTGCCACTGGGGAATGTGTTCTTGTCATGAAACACTCAAACATAACTTTTGTGGTCACTAATGATCTCAAGGTAAAAAACCAAACCAAACAACCTTTTACTGCAATTTGAAATAAGTAAAGCACTCTTGGATTGGAGATGTGGACAAGGAAACTTGCTCAGATAGGAGCTTTTTAACTTGTAGAAGCACAGCAGTGTCACTTCCTGGAACTGACAGATGCAAGAAGCTATCTATTCAACTGGAATATGTAGTCACTTTAGCTTTAAGTAATCTTTCAGCATTGTTTCTGAGCTACTCCGAGGCTTCAGAGCCTTTTATGTGCTGATGCCTGGCTTTAATCAATGATTTGTGCTTGAAATACAAGCTACTGGTAGGGTAAAGCTCAGTACCTTGAGTAAGGTGTCTCTCAGATTTGAGAAGCATGCTATAAAAGCAACTGTACATTCATGGTGTGTATCTCTTATGCTGGTATTTGCTTTTTAACAGGGTCTTGGCTTTACTGCCTTTCTACTCATGTAGAAGTACAGTGTACAGAAGTACTCAAGTGTCCTGACTTCTCTCACTGTTTGTAGCTGCTCCTCAGGGAGGTCAGCAGTCTGTGCAGATGTGTACTGCAAAACAGTTAATAGTTGATAACCCTTTTTTTTTTTTTTAATTTTTCTTCCCCTCTACTGGCTTTCTAGACCTCAGTACATGGGATGGGAGGGATCACTGTACCTGGGATATAGAACACGTTCAGCCCATTGAACATCCCTTCCTTTTTATGTTCTTTTGCTGGGCCAGGCTATTTACAGGTTTCAGTTTTGAATTTACAAACTGTTCGGATGTTTATTTCAGTTTGCCTTATCTGCACATACCTAAATCTGAATGTTCTGTTCTCTGTCTGTACACTTTATGCAGACATGATATGAAACTTAAGAAAGCCTTAATATATAATTCCTGGTATTACCAGAGTCTTAAAAAGTGATGCTGCTGTACTGTTTTATTGTTGTAATATCCTTTTGATGCTCTTTTCTTGGCTTGATTTACTGGTAGTTGATTCTTGACCTGTCTTGCTGGAACAAAAGAATAACAGGATGTTATTGCCTAGAGCAGTTGTTTACTACAAAGTGTGCCCTCTGGAAGACTACTCAGACATTTTTATACTGGCTTCCTCAAAAAAAGCTGTCTAGTAGTCCAGCAGATACTGCCACTTTATGTTTAATGTTGGATTAACCATCCTGTTTGTAGTGTTTCTGTACATCCTGTGTGAATCTTTTCTGTAGAAGTATACTGAAAAAGCAAAACCAAAACTTGAAACAAGGATTAAAATAGGAAAGCCAATAAAATTAATTTTTCAATACCAATAATTTTTCAATACCAATCAAGTACACTGAAGAACCCTTCTCCTAATTATAAACCTTTCTTTTCTATTGCTATACAATTATTTTAATTTACCTGAATTTTATATGTATCCTATGCATGTCAAACTGCTTTTTCTGTATGGTAATTGTTTATCTGAGTCTTAACTCCAATCAGTCACCTGCTGGAGGTTTGGGATGTGGCAGGAATCATTGTTCATCCTTTGCAACTTGCTGAAAACTGTAAAATTGTTTGAACTTGACGTGTTTATTTTAATATCAGAGTGAGCCTTTATAGCCACTGAATTAGATAGTAGCACATTATGTGTTTTGTCTTACTGCTTCAAGTGAAGGAGACCAGTGAGTAGTATAATATGTTCATAGTTGAATTATTGAATGTTGTAGACATTAATGACTGGCAAAGGTAAAATGCCTCTCGCTGGTGTAACATTATAGTGTTTCAATGTACAAAATAAAAAATTTTGAACTTCCTCCCCTGGTCCCTGACTCGGGTATAGACAGCAATTAAAACTTATAAGGTCTTATCACATTTAGTTTGTGCAGGAAATATTTTATCATTTGCAGTCTGTGGAACTGGCAATGCGCTCTGAGTGCTCGCACACACTGGGTATGTACACACGCATGTGCCTGCACTCACAGACTGGAGTCTACCTTTGGGGACACAGACGAGGATGATGCTTTATCATAATTCTCTGGCTTGTTCAGTGTTGTACTATAGTCATCATCATGTCACCGTTCATTGGTTTGTGCCTTCTTTCTCACTCTTTCTTTCTGCACATGCCTGTCCTTCTATCTTCTACTGTCTTGGACTTTCACCGTTAAAGTCAGAGTTGTTCTCCCAGGTGTCATTAGCATTATTTTCCTACCATGTGAATTTGGGAAGCATGGGGGTGAGAATGGACGGTGTTAATACCTGTCCTTTATAGTCACTGGCTATAAAAAGCTGTAACGCAGACAAGACCATTCTATTCTGATAAAGCTGTGAGCAAGTGTTGAACTCCTTAAAAGCTTGCAATTTCTTTCCAAATGCTGTTTTCTTGCCCAAAATGGACAGTTCAAGAACTTCTCACCTTAATATATATATATATATATATCTTAACTGAATCTGGGTAGATCAATAGTGCTTTTTCTGAAAGTGAAACACTATCCACTTCTGTAAGTGCCACTTTATTAGTTTGACTCTTGCTTTGCTGTGCAGAGAACACATTTTAAAACTGTTTGACACCTAGTTTAATAGGCATGCATAAAAAGGATTTCACCATCAGTTCAAAGTATCACAGACTGGCAGGCATTGTATTTAAAACTTTAAGTTACTGTCTACACATCAGCTCAGAAACCTTATATTTTGTCATCTTGTTACATACCATCTGTTAGTAAATAGATTCATTGTTAGAGATTGTGAAAATGGCACATGTTAGCAGACAAAGCTGTTTTGACCAGCTGATCTTGAACATGTACTTTAAAATACACTAATATGATTAACAATAGAATAATGATAAAACCTGGAAGTTCATAATATGATAACTAACTTGCTGATTCAGTTCTTTAAGAGTGGTTTTTCTGACTTGATCAGACTAAGAATTTTTAGTCAGTTCAGACTCTGTAATATGCCCCCATCCCTCAGCTTTAAAAATATTAAATGACCTCTGAAAATAACATATATCCTTGAATTTGTTAGCAGACTAGCTAATATAAACAGTGTCATTGGGACCTCATTTGTATGCAGCCACTCCCTGGCAGATTCAGTAGTTTAGCAAATACTTCTTTTCCCACACTGTTTTTGCCTGATTCATACTGGGGTATTTGTATTCTCAGAGGGAACAGCTTAACAGGTCACAGTTTTAATGGCGAAATGATTTTGTATATGATGCTGTGTTGTGGGCCATTATTGTGTTCTCTTCTTGTTTGTTGTGGTGTTGTCTTTGTTTTGTTTTGTTTTTTTTTTCTTTTCTTCCCCTTCAGCCTTCAAAGTGTCTGGCAGTCAAATGTCAAAAGAAGCTGCACATCTTTGCTCTGTCTATACAAACATCCCCTGTACAACTGTGTGCCCAGAGCTGCTGCCTTTGCTGGGCTCTTGTGTGTGCATCTCTCAGAGGCAGGTGTCTGTGTTCCTGGGTACTAGGGCATTAAACCTGTGAGACTCCTAGTGTGTTCAGAGCAGCGGTGAATACTCTTGTCTTTTCAGCAGTACAGAGGGAATAAATTCAGACTGGCCCCTTCAAGTTAATGTCAGGACTGCAAAAATGTGGGTAGGCATTTATGGCCAGGAAGAGACTCTTGGGGAGATAAATTGGTCTGAGAGAGCAGTTTCCTAGATGAACTGCAGCGCTGCTAGACGTAGCTAGTGTGTTCCTGGTTACTGGCTACGTCGCTGTCTCTTCCTATGCCACCAGAACCACTGGAAGCACCGCAGCAGTGGAAAAGAGTAGGAAGGCGAGCTTGGGAGTGTCTGCAGTCCGTACAGAAGAGGTACAGGCTGCAGCCTGGGTGTGTCTCAGGCCGTGAAAATGCTCTCAGGCTGCAGCTGCCTGTGGAAGCAGTTACTGAATCACCATTTCTTGTATGTGTGGCTACAAAGGCAGCAAATAAGGATCTCCTGAGTGAGGTGAATGAAGGAAAGGATCAAAACTGCCTTTGAAGCCATGGAATTTTGGTTTTAAACCTATTGCCTGTAGGTGCCAGAATGAAGTATCTGATGCTTTGTCTCTGTGCGGAGCTTGCATCGCCTAATCCTTGGCTACATGAAATTAACTTCAAACAGTCCTGGAGCTCTTTGGCTGTTCATCGTTTTCTGACATCAGTGTGTTTGGGGCAGCTTTTGTGAGCTGTAGCAGCAGTTCCTTAGCAATTCTGCCTGTCATCAGCGAGCAGGTAGGAAAGGTCATATGGTCACAGCGCAGACTGGTATCCTGTCAGCAGGCCTCTCTGCCTCTTCAGGATGTGCAGGGTCGTACCGTAATGGGTCCTTCCCACGTAAGGCACTTGTGACTGCATTTGGATCAAGCTGTCTGAATTTCTCCTTGTCTGCCTTGTTCACTAGTGCGACTGGAGAATGGGGAACCTCATCTCTTGTTATTAAGTATTGCCCTCGCACATTGGTGTGGTTTTTTTTTCTGAAGTTTCTAGTCTTTATAGCTTGGAAAAGGAAGAAGCGGACCCTTCAGTACCACCTATCAGTTTAAAAAAGTACACAAAAAGGTCTGTGGTGGGTTTTTGGGGGGTGAGAGTGCTTAGTGGAAAAAAGAGATTTGTGGGGAAGATTGTTTGTGAACAATTCAGATTTTTTTTAACTGTTTTTGTTAATCTAGAAGGATATTTCTATATGGCAGTTCATAAGCTGATGTCAGCTTGCTTAGTTGTTCTGCTGGCCTAATTAAAGTTGTGTAGCTGTCCTGGTTTGATACTGACTCCAAACAAATAATACTCTCTTTCAGCAAGACATGTTCAAATCAGCCTTCAGCACGCCAGCCTCGGATTTGTGGCTTCTGGATTCCTGAGGTCATGTACAAAGCAACCTATCTCTTTGTAAAATAGCGTTCAGATAAATTCAGATCTGTGTTATGATACAAGTAGACAAACCGCATGATAAAGCCATCTTTAAAAACTGAGGAGTGTGGATCCTGTCTTTGGGGTCTCCTCTATGTGGACTACATTGATGTCCTGTTGAGCCTGACCCTGAGATGCCTGTGACCAGAGGGTATCTAATTGTCTTTGTTTTTTTCATGTTTGAATAACTGAGAAGCTTGGGGTCTAAGCAACTAAATGCAGGTTCAAGTAAAGGTATGTGTCTTTTAGGAGAGTGTATCCTACATCGAGTAGTGAGTGAAGTGCTCAGTGAGAGTAGAAATGCACACAAGGTACTTATCAGCTTGAGCAGTCTCTGAAACTCACTGATGTTGAGTGTTGCTGAAGCCAAGAAGTTGATACAAGATAAATTGGATGTTGTTTTGGAATGTAAGACAAGGGTTTTAGGATATTTGATATATTAAGATATTTGTAATATACAAAAATGTAACAAATGGCTCTTAATTTGATGCCAACATAGTTTTATACTTACTTTTTCTTAAATCTGATCAGTTCTATTGCTGTCAAAAAACATATTTGTAATGTTATGTGCCTTAAAGCCTGATAGTGACTAAGAATTTCCAAAGTTTGGGACACTTGCTGGTGGTCAGTGCTAGGTGAGGTTGGTTGTCAGGTTGGTCTCTTCTGAACTATTAGATTTCCTAGTAGGAGACAATTTTCTTTGAGGTGAAGGTGTGGAATGGACTTGTGATTTGGTGGCTGGAAGTGTCTTGGCCAGTTGACTGTTTTGTCAGTAAGCAGATATTATAAATGTTCATCTCAGTCCCCTGGCAATCAACTCTAACTACAAGGGGGGAAAACTTGCTTACCTTTTTTTTTTTAAACTTTATTTTTATTTAGAGGTTTTGTTTCCAGCTTTACCTTGTTAGCCAGTAGTCTTTGCCTTGGGATTAGCATGCAATTCTCTGTCAGTTTTACTGATCCCTTCAACTGGTATCGGTTACGGAGTCCAGCCTTGAGGTTATATAAGAGACCAATGATAAAGCAAACTTTCTGAATGCTTCCTCTGTGTCTCCTTTTGAAAGCACTTTCAATCATATGTGGAATTCAGGAAGGCCCCAGGGACAACATCTACTGCTTCACCCATTGCTCTTGGTATCTGTTTAACTCTCCAACCACCTAGACTGGATCAGCTTTCCTCACAAGCGCCTCTGACTAGCCATTGCCTACAAACTGTCCTTCATCTGCAAAGCTTTTTGCTTTCCAGGGAAACAGTGCTCATTTGTCCTCTTCCTCTGACATGGTCACAGCTGTTAGGATTTTTTTTCCCCTCTTGAATTCAGTAGCTTATCAGATGAGCCATGTAAGATTCTGCACAGCTATATTAATTAACAGGAAGAGTGTAATCGCTTATGCCACTCTTGTGAAGCTGTAATTTGAATAATGTGTAACTGAAATAGTTTTTGGTTTTCAAAAATTGCATACCCTGGTGACATGTAATTTCAGAAATTCCAGTATTTTAAGTATGGCTTCTCTAGGCTGTAAAATAAAAATAGATGCAAGAATTCTTTATTCTTGAATTTTTGAGGATTGTTTACTGCTTTATTAATCTGTTCTGATAAATTTGATACCCTTTTTATTCCCCCCAGGACAGAAATTTATGGTCAGAGTCTATTTCCCACCCTCTGATGAATGCTGAGATAACATTAGGTGAAAACTTGCTTGGTCCATACGCATTTGTCTGGGTGTTTAATGCGACTCGCTTGTATGGCTAGTGAGGTTCCTCATGTCCTGACAGATCATGCCTGTGTGCACCAGAGACGGTTATGCTGTTCAGAGCATGGTCGCACAAAGGTTCTTGCCTGCTCTGTAGAAAAGATGGCTAAGAATGGTCTGCTGAGAAACATGGGCACTGCCTGGGGAGACTGCTCTCAGATGCCCTCCTACCTGTGAGCAGCTGGGAGCAGTAGAAGTCGTTGGGTTGGATGAATTGTGGCAGTAGCATCTTGCTCTTCCTGTTGCACTAGGAGAAGATCTTCACATGGGTGCTGTGTGTATGTGTGTACTGTATCCAATCTGATACAAGTGTATTGCAGGGCTTACTGGGGAAAATGATGACGGCCGCTGCCAGAACAATTCAGTATTTGGGAAAGAAGGCTGGTGGGAACAGTTGTATGCTTGGTTAACAATTGACCTGTGAGATTAAACACACTAACTTGAAACAAAATCCCATTCCTCTAGAATGCTGAGAAAAATAATAACATGAATTTTTAAAAAACTCAACCCCTACTGTATTGACTTATCCAGTTTTTTGGATTCTGTTTTGACCATTGCATGTGGATATGATGGTGATAAGACTTTAAAAGGGGTAAAGGTAGAATAAATTTTCTACTGAGCTGTTTCTGTCAGACAAAGTAACTGCATTACCTAATTTATAGTTTTCAGTGTGAATTCAAAATTCTGTCAATAATTGCTTTTAGCTTTATAAATTAAAAATAGATCTGAAAAATAAACCTGAATGCCTCTTGGATATGTTATTTTGTATTTTAGGAGAACACACGAATTGTCAGGGTGAAGGTTATAGCTGGAATTGGCCTGGCCAAGAAGGATATCTTAGGAGCCAGGTAAGAATGTATGTTGTTAATGTATTAGAGGACTGCTGCTTCTTTATTTTCTTTCCACAGCTGTTTAGATCTTAGAAAATCCCACTGTGCCTCTTTCAAAAAACAATCAGAACTGTTTTAGCTGCTAACCTTGTAAAGTAATCAGAGACTATATGAACACAAAGATATGTTTTCTTGCCCAGAAGTCACTTGGACAGATCTTTTGCATTGGCAAGACAAGGTGTGGGAAGGTTTAATTCTCTGCATGGTAAAATAGTTCTGCCCTGGAGGATAGATACGTGTATATGTTTTACTTCAGGTAGACTGCAAGTAAAATAACAACAGCTCAGTTATAGTCAAAATTGTTTCATGTGTGTTTTAAAGACTTGGAATGAACACAACACTAAACACTGGTAGCAACAAGACTATTTCAACTCAAATTATATGCAGAGGAACAGCATCCACAAATTCTATAGATGTGGTAAACCCACACCAGTGGCTGCAGGCTCTGGGTATGTACAAATTTAAAAGTTAACAACACTCTGCATAAGAGAAGAAACAATCAAAGTGGCTTAACATTTACCACAGGAAAGATCAGACTTTGTAATTGAAATGCTTTATAGGATCTTGTAAAATTGGCAAGAAGCAGCTTCTTTTTCTTCTGGCCTGTGTACAGACGGTCTAGAAAAGTACTGATGGGTTTAGTACTAGTTCTGCTGTCAGCTGCTTTGGCGTATGTGCAGGAATGCTGTTATTTTAGCACTAGCAAAATTGTTATGTGTGATATAAGTTTAGCATTAGAAAAATTTCTCTTGTGATATTCATATTTTCCCTAAAGCCAGACATTCTCATTTTTTTTCACGTGCAGTTTTTTTACTTTAAACAAAAATAGGTCAGCTTTTCTCATCATAACTTAAATATGTGAAAACCGTATGCTCCTTTGCTGTGTGGCAGACAGTTTTGGTCACGTTTTGTTACTAGTCTGTTTGAGCAGTTGAATACCTTGACTCTCTTCATGAAAAGTAGATATTCATAGAATCTGTTGTTTATTGTACCAGGGGAAGGAAAAAAAAAAACCCATCAGTCAGTAGACTATTTTAAGTGACCACAGTAGGACACCTTCAACAAAACACAAAATTAATGTTAAACTCAAACCTGTGAAACTGATAGACCATATTGCATGTTCAAGGAAGTACGTCATATTCCAAGTGTTTTATTGTTAGAAACAAGAGATTTGATACTTCAAGCTTCTTCAGTCGCAACTGATTTTTTCATGTCTTGTTGAAATGCATGAGGATTTATTAAATCTGTTCTCATGAAATAAGAACTGTGAAAGAGGAGGGAGACTTAAACTGTAGTGATATACAGAACATAAAATGGCATAGCTGGTAGGATCGTAATCAGTAACAATGTTTAGTTTTAGAGATAAAACTATCTAGAAAATGATTGTAAGTACAAATGTGTATAGTGTTCATGAAGTAATTGTAATTCCTAGTTTCATAGCTTCTGTTAATTTAAGCCATTCAAAACTCAACTGCTAATAATGCTGACAATAAAGGATATATAGCAGTGTGCTTATCTTTTTCTTTCCCCCTCTCAGTGACCCATATGTGAAAGTGACAGTGTATGATCCAGTGAATGGAGTCCTTACCAGTGTTCAGACAAAAACTATTAAAAAGGTTAGCTGGCTTATCTTTGTGGGTGTGGTGGTTTTGTTTGTGTTTTTTTTTTAATCAGACTCTAGAGGAAAAAATATTACAGGAAATGTGAAAATTAATGTGTTACTTGACTGAATGGACATGGAGAAAGGAATGTTCCATTACCTACTCTGTTTTTCTGTTCATGGCATTATTTTGGTATTTTCCCTTCAATAATTTTAGTGAAGGGTAGAGAAACACTAAGGGATATAAGGCAAGTACTGGTTCAGAACTGTAGAGTTCATGGAAGTACTGGATTGTTCTGATTTTCTGAGATCTTGGTATAAGAATCTCTCTTGTTCTACAACTTCTGTGTTTATGTTTGAAACACAAACACAATTTGTTGTGTTTCAACATCCAATCGCACGGTTCACCTGAATCATGATACTACTCGTTTCTCTGGAATACCTGCAGGAAAAAGTGTTAGTATTGGTAACTTATGTTAGATCAACTAAAAGTTAAAAACTGTGTACATGAGAGGGAAAGTACTCTTCCAAATCATTGTTCTCAGATAGTGGCTGTGATTTATGTTAGAGATCATTCATGCATTTTCCCTTCACATTGATAATCGTTGGTTTAGCTATGATGAGAGTTCAAAGTATCTTTAGTATTTTTAAAAATAGCATGATTAAAAGATGAGTTTAGTTGAGCGGATTATGTTGTGTTTGGCCCACCTGTGCCTGGCCTGTCTAGATTATGTTGTTGAGAGATCTGGCATTTGCCAAGAGTTCATAATTTCAGGGTTAACATATGTTTGCATGTAAGCAATGTGGATAGTGGACTGAGGAGAAGGCAATGATTACTACTGAAAACATACTGTAAATTAACTAATTTGGATTCTCTAATGGGCTCTTTTCTGCATCCACGGCCTTAGCCAAAATCTGAGAATACTTGCATCGGTTGTCTCCATGCTGCACTGTATGAAACAGTATAAGACTCGTATGACTACCTGCAATAGCAAGGTTAAAGCTTATGCACTTTCTTCTCGAGTGGATTGTTACATGCAATAAAACAGGTGTAAAACATCAAAAAAGACACCAATTTAGAATTGTCACTATAACCCATGCTGTCTTCCTTTTTCTTTTCCTCCCCCTCATGTATAGTCATTAAACCCGAAGTGGAACGAAGAACTCTTATTCAGAGTAAGTGCTTTTTACAGCCTTATTACCTATGGTGGATGCTTTATTAATGTATCGGGAAAGGTGTTTTCTGACTAATTCAGCTTAAAATCCGAAATATGGTTATATTTTTTGTTCAACAAGTCTTACAAGCTACTTTCCTTAGGAATACATCTGTTAACATTTTTGTTTGTGCCAGAGTTAACTTTTTAGTCTTGTTGTCTCTTCTTTGTTTCACGAATGTTTAAAAAAACTAATTTAAAAACAGTTTGGGTTAACACCAGTCTTGGCTTGTCAGTGCTGATAGAAGTGTGTTGCATAGTGCAGTGGCAGCAAGGTGTAGATTTGCTGTTTAATTTAGGTCTTGCGTATTTCTTTTCTTCTGCATAGAGATTTTGCTGAAGAGGAATGCTGGAATTCAGCATCTGTTTTAACTAGTAATGTATTTCTTTTTCCTAGGTTAATCCTCAGAAGCACAGACTCCTTTTTGAAGTATTTGATGAAAACCGTTTGGTAGGTCCTTTTGTGTTAATATTGCAATGTATTGAAGACTTGAATGCAAGTAAGTTCATCTGCATTTAACAGGGATAAAAAACCCCACACCAAACTACCTGAACTTCTATAATGAAGCCTCAAGCTAAAGGCAGACCTGATTCATTTACTTAATCTGACATCAGCACACTTGGTGATGCTCTGAAGCAATTATATTATTATTCTTAACTTCTAGTGTGCTTTAACTCAAAAAGCGCTCTTCTTTCATAGTGCTTTTCAAATTATATGGCCAAGTTCTTCAGGGATATTTGAAAGCTCCCCATTGAATGTTTGTTTTTTTCCCACAAACAAAGTAGTATTGACAATGTAGGTATCTCTACACTGTGTGAGAAGCTTCTTTAATGTAGGGGGAGTAGCATAGAAGGAAGCATGTGTGCATTCTGCTTGGAAATCTTAGCAAGTGAACAGTGGATTGTGATCTTGTAGATAGTCTCTGATGGGCAGGTCATATGTAACACAGGGATAGCTTGTGCATTTATTTTCTCAGTGAAATGAAAACTCTTCTGACCATGCTCTCATTTTACGTGTGAAGGCATCTACTTACCTATCTTTCTGTCTGTATGTTTTATTGTAAATGAGGAAGGCTGGTAGAGTCTGATAATGATGTTTGCATCCTAGGGCCACTTCACAGACATTCCTTCTCACTGGAATGTATACCTTTCCTTCTGCAATAATTTGAAACTAGTAGGAGGGATTGACTGCTCTTTAGTTTGTACTCTAAACATAGTTTCATTTTTATAGCTGCTATAAAAGATCTTGTTGTGCTTGAATATTGTGTGGACGATGAAAAAGTTGTTTTTTCCTAGTGCTTTCTGCATATCTTCAGTAATCCATTGTATCTTTTATGGAGGTGCTGCTTTGCTAAAGTTGGAAAGAGTGAAAATCTATGTAAATATAAGTACAAACTGTCTAGAATAATTGGATTTCCTAAATCCAGTGGGCAAAAGAAGAGTCTTGTTTCTTGGTTATAGGTATCACACAGTCCCCAAACCATTTACCTCTTGACTAGTGGTATTAGCTGTCCCAAGTTTTTGAAATATAGTGTGTCTCTTATTTTTTTAAAAGCGACTTTAAAGGGAGTTGCCAGCATTTGTGGCTTACATGGCAGCTTAAGTATGATTTTTTAGGATGCTCAGATGTTCAGCTCAACATGCCATGGGCTACAGTGTGTTCATGAGGTCAGAGTGCTTTGTCTGTTAGTCATTGGAACGTTACTGCCACCCCCTGGAAGCCAGGAGGCATGGTTAGAAAGTCAGATTCCTGATTTTCCTGGGAGAAGGTCAGTGCTTGCTTTGTGGTTTCCACCGAGAGAATTCCTCGGCATTCTTTCTGTAATCTGGAGTAGATAAGTTGTTTGACCTGTTTGCTTATGGGAGGGGAACCAATAAAACATTCTGTTGGTATCAGCTTGGAAATGGTGTGGGGTTTCCTATGTGTGATTCTATTTAGAGATGAAAGTATCATTACCTCATCAGTCACTGTATAGTTTTACAGTAACCCCAATATTTTTCATCTTTTCCACCTCCTCGTTCAGTAAATAGAAAAGGCTGTCTCCCTGTTTCTTTTTATCTTGCTCTCAGAAACATTTTCTGTCCCAGATGTCTTGAACTGTTTTAAATAAGTCAAATTGTTGCCTTAGCTGTAGTTGTTGTTCAGCATTGACAAGCTCCCCCACTTCTGTTATTTCAGCTTCACATATCAGAAATCGGAGGTGCCTTGCACTCTTACCCTAGAGTATGCAGCTATGAGCAGGAGGTGTTTCTTCTTCCGTTATTTTAGTTGGCTTCAGTGTTCATTAGCCTTTTTTTTTTTTTCTTGTACCTATTGGATGACTGTTTAAGCCCTAGATGCAAGCAAGCTGATAAAACTGAAATTCTCTTACATTTGTGAGACCGTTCTCCCAACGGATAATTTCCTCTTTATAAAAATTTGTCCTGAGTGCTTTTATTCCCTGTAACTGTTGGGGATAAATTGAAGCCTGAAATCTCTGCTTTTTGTTTTTAATAAAGGTTGTTTTCTTGAAAACCAGGCTCAAAACTTTTCTTCAGTGTTAGGCGTAAATTCCAGGTCCTGATGCACTGGTTGTATCACCAACAATTGGAGTTTTAAAATCTTTCTGTAATAACTTGAAAACTTTTCAAAGATCGCCTGTCTTGGATTTGGTAAGGGAACACTAAATCTAGTTTGTTCTGTTGACTTTTCACAAACCATTGGTAGAATAAAGGGCTTGAGCAGTTTCTGGAGAAAACTTTTAAAAAAATCTATCAAGAAGGACAATGAAATCACTTATGAGAAGGGGAGTGAAGGAACTAGATGACTTTTTGCTCTCTCTTCCTGTCCTACAATAACTTGTCCCAATTACGTATATTTCAAATGAAGTACCAAAATCTCTTATTGATACCGAAGAAGCCAATAATGTTAATATTTGAATGCAGCTGTTGGTACTTTTAAAAAATGGTTATTATTTATTTTATGACAACTCTAATTCAGCAAGAGAGAATTTTGCATTTTAAAAGCCATTTTATGTTGACTCAGGAAGCTGTAGCTGGCTGGCTATACCAAAGTATCTTAGTGCTTTCTTAGAGGTTTCTTTAGTAAAATTGGAAGAACATTTCAGATCAGCCATTTGGGAAGAAAGTGGTGCTTTCTTTTACTAAAAGCAGTATCTCTAATAAACTGGCTGCAGTTTGTTTGGGTGTCACACTAACATGTTGCAAACTGTGCTGCTAATAAATTTGTTGCTGGGGGGAAAGGAACTTTAAGAAATTAATTTTTTACTCTTCACTCGTATCTCTTAGGGTGGTGGGGGAGGTTGGTTTTGTTTTTTTTTAATATATTGCTTTAAGTTCAAATGCAACTTTTTGAAACTGTGACCAAAATAATCTTTTATGGTATTTTCCTTTCCTCTTCTCCCCCCATCCCAGTCCCCCTCCAGCATATAACATTAGAAGTCCAGTTGGTAAAGCATAATGAAATAAATGAACTATTGTATTTGTTGGCTTTTTATGAATAAGCTAGTATTCATTTATTGCTGCATTCTAATCATGGAATTCAGGTAATGGAGGTGAAGTAAGCCCTAGAGTATAATTAGAAAACAAATTTGTTGCTTGCAAACAGGGTACTGTGAATTTGGTTCTTGGCTCCTTTTTGGGAAAGAGGTATAAATGTTAATTTTACAGCCTTCTAGCTTAAAATACAGTAAAGGTTAAACAAATATGGAGCAGAAAAAAAATCTAGTAGTATGACCTATAAAAGTATAAATGGCCCAGTGTTCTCTTCTGTTTGCACTTTTTCAGCAGCACCAAGTAATTTCGTGTTAGTGTGGTAGCGTTTAGTACTACATCATATATGGCTTCTGTGTTCAAAAGTACATTCAAAGCCAATTCTGGGGTTTTTAAAAACAAAACAAAAACCCCCAAACGCCCCACTGAACAGCAAGATTCGAATTGTCTTTTTTCAAAAGTCCCGCTAGGTGCCAGCAAAGGACCTTTTCAGATTATATGACCTGGTGAAACATTTTGTAGGAATTCTCAATCCCATTATTCTTCTCAAGAAGTTAATATGCTGTCAACTCTTACATGCTGATAATTTTATTTTAAAAAGAATTTAAAAATAATAATTAGCTATGAAAGTATTAGTTTGTATATAATTTATATAGAATAGTTTTCTTCTGTAATTGTGACAGTAATCATATTTAGCTCAGTGTTCTAAGGTTCTAAAGCTGGTCATCTTATTTGCATGCCATATTGAGCTCTAATGAATGTCTGTTTGTTGTGGGCTTCTAGCAAATAAGATGACATAGTTCAGTTTGTAAGAATAGTCTGTTTCTTTCTGCCTTTAACTGCTGTAATTTTGAAAGGTTAAAATATAAAATAAAAAGCTAACATGGTAGGCTGAAAATAAATGCCAAATTAGCAATTAGAATAACTTCTTGTGGTTCTAATTCACGTGCACCTTACTGAAAATCATTAATTAATTGGCAGGAGAGGTTTCTACTATGTGCAAATCTTTAGAAATTGTGGTTGCTTAACAGCATGTAGATGGCAAGAAAATGCCAGATTTCTTTAAAGTTTTATTTAAATAGTACAGAAAGACTTTTTTTTTTTGAGGGGGAAGAGGTTTATTTCACTGGTTTATGCATAATTCAGACCTCAGCAGTTTGCTAGCATGGTTACTATTTGGAAATTCAATCCTAGACTTGATATTCAATTATATGGGACTTCATTCCTACCAACTTCCTGTAATTCTAAACCTATGGGTAAAAATATTAGTAGTCATACGCTGCTGAGGAAAGTACGGACACATTGACTCAGCTAGTGCAGCTGCAGCAGGAGTTGCCGTTTTCAACTTGGAAGTACTGGAAGTTCATTATTGTATTCATTTATGCAAATTACAGAAGGTGTAATTGAAACAAGGTCAGTAGTGTTTGTCAGTGTGTTGCAGCTGAGGTGGTTGGAATGTTTGTGCTTTGTAAATGAACGCTTTCTGACTGCAAGCAATCAAAAGACCGTCCAGAAACTGCAGTTCAACGAATGGCTGACTTATTTCAAGAGGTACAGGATTTTTATTTTTTTAAACACTAGTATTTTGTAGAAATTAGGGCAGAGACTGCAACTTTTATGGGCTTTTACTGGTGTGATGTCCTAGCTCTACGTTCTGTGCAGCTGCCTGTAGCCTTTCTGCTGAAGGATCTTTGTGGTTTTCATTTGCTAACATGCGTGGAAATGAGAACAAATGGCACGACGGTTAAGATTGCATTTTGCTACCCGAAGAAGCAACACAGATCCATTATCGGAAACCTCTGAAGATGTTTTGGATAGTAACAATTGTATGTACTTCAAAAAATCGCAGAATTCTGCACCTAATGTTACACAAATGAAACTGACTCCTAGACAAGTTGCTTATGCACCTGTAATGCAACAAGTAATTAATCAAGAGGAAAATGCAACTATTTCTTCATTGCAAATAAAAAAGAGCACCTCACTGCACATTTCTCTACAGTCTAGAAAGTGCGGTGGATGTTTTCGGTCTGGTGATGCTGTAGCTACTCATGAAGACACTTCATTCACTGGTATTGGTAATGAAGGAAATGGTGGTGCTACCGTTGTGGTTGATCATCGATCTAATGATAGCCTTCTGAGCGATACTGCTCTGTGCGATGGCAGTCTTAGCAGTATCGCAGCCAGTGACAGCGGATCGTTCAGCAGTGCTGGGAGTGACTACGGTTCATGTGCAAGTACCACAAGTGATGGAGGTTCGTATAGTAACAGTGTCATCAGCGACAGTGGTAGCGGCACTCTTTCGACAAGTGATGGTACTTTCTGTAGTAGTGTTGTACATGGTGATTCTTTGTATAGAAGCACTGCCAACAACTGTAATCCCTACAGGAACAACTCATCTCAGGAAACTCTGTGTAGAAGTAATACTGCTTTTGACCAAGATGCTTTGTCAGTGAGGAAGAAAACTAAAATTCCATTGCGACGTTGTTCATCACTGGTTATTTTTCCTAGGAGTCCTTCCAGTACTCCTCCAGCTTCTCCAGTAAGCTCAGGTCAACTACCACATAGAGGTGCCTATCAAACATCCCATAAACTAATTATTTCTCCTAGTGAGCTGGCACAAAAAGAAGATCCAGCCATTTCCAAGGGATTCCTTTCAACAGCAGTCAATGGACTTCGACTGTCTAAAAATGTTTGCTCTCCTGGGGAAGTTAGAGACATTCGACCACTTTACTCAAATACATCATTACAGGACAAAAGTCAAATTTTGAATAATTCTGAGCAGGCAACTTGTGAAGAAGTATCTGGCGGCTTCTCATGTATTTCAGTTCGTCTCACTCGAAGAGCATTTGCATCGAGCAGTGAAATGGTTAATGGTGGTTGCAGTCCAGAGATAAATCTGAACTCGAGTGCAAAACACCCTTATTTAAAACTGGCACGTAGCACATCTGCATGTTTACCCTCAAAAATAGATTCCGAATATCAGACTAACATAAATGAACTAGAAAGACCTGATGCACACATCAGCAAAAGCCACAGTGTTTTGCAAAGAAGTGTTTCGTTGGAAGGATCACGTCAAAAAGTTTCTTGCTGTTTATCCAGCCTTAAATACAAATGTCATAGTGGAAGGACGTCTCAGTTGCACATACAGTTCAAACCTGGGAATGAAGGAAAAACAACTGGTGTTAAGAAAAGATATGGAACTTCTAAAAGGGAAATGTCTAACCCTTCTTTGTGGAGGCCCCATAAGGTGAGTGTTCTGGTTTACAGAAAAATTCAACAGTATTTTTACAGCTGAGATTTAACTGGAAAATAATAAAATTTACACTCAAGACTTAAATGCTGTGATTTCAGAATTTCCTAATGATGTCAAACTGTCACTGTTAGGAAGTTAGTTTTTATATTTTCTGTAATATTTGGTTTTTAGATTTGTTTCTTAGAATATGGTACATACAGTAGCGTAGGTGAATAGGTTTTACAGTGAAATACCTGTATTTAATATATTATAAACAATGATCTCCTGTTTACATGAACTCAGAGGGATTTTCTTGTCTAGTTATCTAGACATGGGAATTACTTAAACTTCAGATAAAGTTTTTTTAGTTTTAAATACATAACTTTACTTCTCAATAAATTAACAATAATTACTAAAATAGTTTGCATACAAAATAGGCAAAAATGAGTGCATTACTGTAGAGACTTCTAGGTTTATTTCATATAGGCTTTATTTTACAGAACAGTTTGCTGTATGTAGAATTAAAGATAAGTAGTATTTGAGCAGAGAAACTGTAAATACCATTTGTTTCTGTATACACCCTGAACCACAGGAATTTTCAGTTTCCTCTCCTTTTTTTTCTTTTTTTTTTTTTTACTTCCAACCACTACTTCAGCCTGAGCAGTACACTGTAACTTAATACCTCTCCCAACAACATTGCTGTTCAAATTATAGTGCTTGAGTCTAGAAGGCTTGTATTAAATATATTTTTTTTTTGTAGTGAAACTCGGGTCCAACTAAACTGCAGAAATGTGTTTGCTCTTATTAACTCTTAAGGCAGTTTAAATTGCTAGCAAGGCATGAGCCATTCTAAATGTGGATTTTAAGATTGGTTTAAATAACACTGTGAAGACTTGAATGATCTGAATATTATCTGTTAGTTTTAATGGTGAATGCTGATATAAGTCCAACAACTAATGTTTACCAAAATTGTTTTAAGATCTTATTCTGTATGAATTGACACCACTGTCATTTAAGTAACATGCTTGTTTAGATCTTTGGCATAAAGCCTTTTGCTTATAGTTGTGACAGTCTCTTTCTAAACTAGCAATATAATTACTTTGGAGGTATTAGCCTGTAATTTTCAGGCTGCTGTTGCCCTTAGAATAGTTCCTGAAGATTCTACACATTTTGTTTTCTTTGGACTTTGGTATTGCTTTTTGGTTAAAAAAGTTTGAAGAAAAATGAATTTTCTTCTTTTGTAAAACTGTGATCTATATTTAAGCTTTATTGTAAAACTCAGTGGATCACAGGTAATCACTGTGCATGTTGTTTGGTGATTCTTCATCCCAAAATCAAACTGTAAAGATGATGGTAAGTTCCACAGTAACCACAAAGAGATGATGACGTAGTTTGAGTAGTCTGGATCTAGTTATTTTTAAAAAGTATATTGTGCAAAGGAAAACATGTTGAGTCATGCACTTCCAAGTCCATTTCTCATCAACTCGCACTGCTAGCCCCTGTGTTTAATGGCAGTTGATAGTTAAGATATTTTATATTTTAATACTGAGTGAATTTTAATAAATTCAATTTAGATAGAATCCAGGTTCAGGATGACATTTTTAGGAAAAACTCGTAGGACAGAGGACTGATGAGTTTGCTTCAGTTCCCAGGAGCAGTGTTTACAGTGGATTGACATAAAATCAAAGGAGATTTAACTTTTTAAAGCGCTTGATAGCATGCTTCTGTGGTAACCGAGCATTTTTACTGTGTTAATGTGCCAGCGTGTGTTAAGCTTCTTGAAATTTTAAGATTTCATCTTTTGACTAGAAGATGAGAGAGACAAGTTTAAAAATAAAAAAATATAAAAAGTCTAAATCCCAGATTGTTGTAGTTATCTTATACTTTTCATGTATTTGCAAATGTTTAGATTTGTCCTGTGTCTATACATACAAATTAAAATTATCTCATGTCAGAAAACCGAACACTAACGGTTTTAGAGCAGTATACTTGCTTTAGATTCCTTTATGCAATAATAGGCACAGGAGCCTTCCAGTCCTGAAATGGCCCTTTCAGTCTTTATGTAAAATCAGTTTTTGTAGAATATCCTATAAAACCTGTTAACAAAAAAATTAAAAGCTACCCCCCCACACTCCCAAACCAAGGAAAACCCTAGCTGACTTCATAGCAGTTCTGCAGCTCACTGGAGTGAAATGTTCAATACTATTGTATTTGGTATTACAGTCTGTGTGACAAACATAATAGATTCTATGGCAATAATTTAATTATGTAGTCCAGTTAATTATCATGGTGTATTGTGACTCATTTAAAAATAAACAACTCCCAAAATATTTCTCTTGACTCCAGTTAGTCTGGTCTAGTATATTGATATGCTGAGTCTGGGTTCAAATTTAACAAGTTGATACTGGAGTAGCCTTTAGTAATGTCAGCTATCTGTACAGAGCAGTCATGAAATCAAATCAGTGCTTTGGTCAGAGACTCCAGAGTCTGAAGCAGTGAAAGGTCTATGCATTCTTTTCTTACGTGCCTAGCTACTAGCCTTCAGCCACCTCATATCATATTTCCTGCTTTCTATAATCAACAGCTTGTTAAAGGCTGACTTTAAAAAAAAAAAAAAAATCAAAACACCATTTCTGTGACAACTGGCCATGGATTATTTTTAATTAAGTTGAAAAATGTGGAATGGTGGTGGCCCACATACCACTGCTGATCTTTACTGGAAGCATATTGAATAGGTTCTGCAGTAGATAGTGGAATTTCATTTATGTCAAGCAGGAGGAAGAGGTAGTCTATGGTTGCAGCACTGAAAGTTATCCTTGACTTTGTATTTCTGTGTTTAATGTTTTTTCAGTTCGTCTCTCTTGCTTAAGGTAAAAATAAATCTGCAGCTAAAGCTTTTTGGCACCACAGGTATGAATTGGGAAGGTAGGAGTGAGTAAGGGAACAGGTTACATGTCATCTTACATGTGTAAGCTTTAAAGGGGTACAGAGGAAGGCAGAAGCAACCACTGCAGTTCCACTTCTAGACCATAAACAAACTTTAAAAAAGCCCTGTGTTAATCTCTTCCACGAGTATAATATTATGCTGACATCCCTGTTGACATTAGCCGTTCCTTCCCCATCAGTATCACTGCTGATTAGATAATGTGAATATCATAAATGTACTTGCAAATCTGTTTCAGCAACTGTATAGCTTTAAAATTAATTTCTTATACAATTAAGGAAATCATGTTGTCCTTTTGTTTACAAGTTATTTTACTTGACTTTTGTCTCTAGTGGATGAAATATATATTTTGATGGAAAAAACTTCAGAGGTGGTGTAAAATACCCAAAACATTTTTTTTCTGTCAGGTTTGTGTGAAAAAAACCTTTAATTGGAACTCTGGAGCTTTTTTCACCAGGTTCTGGAACTCTGCCTTTGTATTTGTAAAGGAGATACTATTTGAATCTTTTAGTACTAAATTTGAATTTTAGACAAACAGTAATTTATGCGGGGTCTGTGTGCAGGGATGTCTCTCTACACTAGCTTGTTTCCCAGCTGTTCTGAACATGCTGAGGGGACCAGAACTTAGGCCTGGAAGATCTTGATTCCCTTGAGAAATGCTGCACTGCAAGTTAGCACTGAATAGTCTGAGGTTGTCTTCTCTCTTGCATCCTCTTTGAGTGTAGAGGTTCTGTCTCAGCAAAACTCCTTCACAGAAGATAATGATCCAACCAGGGAGAAGTGCCAAGAGAAGGGGAAGGCAACTGTGGCTTATCTCCAGCTGCCTCCATCCTTCCATATTGAGCAAAGGGGCTGGATGAATATCAGTGTCCCAGACCTGTGCCGGGAAGTTAGGTGGCAAAGGGGCAGGTGAAGCAAAAGATTCTAGAGGTAACACAAGGCAAAGCACAGATTGCTATCTCTTTATGCTATTGTGCTACAGTAACCTCATCACCTAATAATTTCCATGTTGTTCAGTTGTTGCATATCTTGAAGGATCGTGTTACAGGACTGTCTGTTGCACATTGCCGTGTCATGGTATCTCAGCTCAGTCAAAGAGAATTGGGGTTAAAAGGGAAGTGGTGTGTTTCCGAGGAGTCATGGTGACAACTACATTAGATTTAAATCACATAATATTGTTTATGTTGTCTCTCAGACAATATTTAGAAGTATACATCAAAGCGTTGAAGGGAAGACAGTGGAAGCTATCTGTTAATCACAATAATTAACAACTTATAATTAGTTGTAAGTGATCTCCTACTTTCATCCTTTATATAACAATGACCTGTAGTGCTTTGATAATTTCTGCTGATTTCTTCTATTTTTCATCTTGCTTAAATGCAATTTTGTTACAGCTTCTTCTCTACCTTTCTTTGTGCCTTCAGCTTCTGATTAGCAATCTTCTTCAGGGGAAAAAAGATTACACACAAATGATGTGATAAGCTTACAGCCCAGACTAGCTGTGAATAGTTGCCAGGTGGAAGCATCAGCAAAGGAAGCAATCATAGAATGTATTGTTGTTATTATTTATTAATCAATATTACTATTTTCATTATTATTTTTCATATATATATTCATAATGTATTAATATTATTCATATTATGTATTTGGTATCGGCTCCATCCCTAAAATTTTTCTTTGTCCATTTTAGCAAGTTCTACTTGGCAACAGTGAACCATAGGTAACTTTCAGAATATGATCATGGTATAGGGATCAGTGTGCGGGCTGTAGCAGAACACTTGAATAACCCTGTGTATCAAAGCTGTAACACTCTGTAGTCAACAGCAAACACTACACGTAGATATTAAGGAGGAGTTTTGTTTGATTGTGCTCTGCACAAATTATGATTAACTTCATTCTGTTGATAGTCTGGAGATGAACTGAGTTTGGGTGGGTTTGTCATGGCAACAAAAGGGGAGACTGAAACTGCAAAACCATGCAGAGCAGAACTCCTGAAACAGCTTATATAAATATTGAATTATTCAGCCTTCAGGTTGATTCGTGTCCTTTTAATCTACCATGAGAGAGTGGTAAACATTGATGGTGTGGCTTCTTTGCTATAGTTATTCTGTCTCTTACGTCTTACTATGCATTTAAAAATGTGTTAAACTTCTTCCAAAGGAAGAGATATTCTTCCCTTTACTGCTGACTAGTCAAATATCTTGCAGACTTTCAGATATGAGACCATGATCATTGTTATAATTATGTTTTTAGTGGTATGCCCTTTTTGCTTTTTGTAAGAAATTAGATCAATACTTAGGGTTAAACAAAAACACTTCTTGGAAAATGTTACAGTGATGTAGAAATCATAGTCTTTGTAAGCATTAAGCTTACAAAGCTTAAGCATAAGCATAAGATAGAATCCCTTAACAAAACTAATAGTACCTGCAGGTATTCTTCCGAGAATTGTCAAGAAACTCAGCTCTAAAGTTGTTGAAATACTAACTGTAATGAGTAATCTTTTAACCTATTGGATTCCCTTACTGGAGGAAGATAGTAAGTAGTATGCTGATATTTTTAAATTACAAAAAAAGGGAACTACAGGCTACTGCAATAGGCTGGTCTGGAAGAAAGACTACATGGGATAGAATTAGTAGACATATGACATGTTTTGTCTATACAAGGAGGGAGACTGAGTACTGCTTTCATAAAATGAAGTTTGGTCTTACAGATCAAACTAGGCAGTGACATGTGAAGATGGGTGAGCTGGTTAATGCAGGACACTGAGCTTTTCAAAATATTTGACAAGATCTCTTGTCTAGCAGAAGTTCTGAAAAGTAGAAAAAAGCTTCCTCATTGATGACAACTACTTAAAAGACAAGAAATAAAAGTGAGAATGGACAATTTGAAAATCAGGGTTGATAAATGCCAAGTACTGCACCCAGAGTAAAACCAGCTAGTGCTGCATGCATGATAATGGTCTCCCATACTGGTCAGGGAATAGTTTATGTCACGGTGAGTGGCTCACTGAAAATGTCAGCTCAAATCTTGTTGACAGTTGAAAGGCAAATAGAAGGTTAGTATTTATTAGGAAAGGAATAAACTAACAAAATTTAAAACACCATTACGGAGTTGTACAAATCCACGTATGTGCATGACATGCATATTTCTGGTCATCCTTTTCAGAAAGCCTGTGTATCAGAACTAGAAAAATACCAAGAGGGGTCACAAGATTGGGTTAAGTTTTATGTGAAGAGACACTAAGTAGACCGAGAGCTTTTCAGCTTTGGGAGAAAAAAAAAAAAAGTGGTATAAAGGGATTTTTGTAAAACTCCCATTCAGTCCAGGGAAGGTGAATTTAAACAGAGAATCCCCTCTTAAAAACCAAACACGATCTCTTTTAGTGTTGCTGAGCTCGCTGTTGTGAGATGTTGTGCCTATCAAAAGTAGAAATGGATTTCAGGAAGAGATAAGTTGAAGAAAGGTCCATCAGAGGCTATTACATTCTCAATGTGTATTTTAACATCAGGATCAAAAAGTCCATGACCATTTATACCCCAGTTTCTCATGAATGTGTCAGAGGAAGTACTATTCTTAACTACTGCTTTTATTATTTCCTTAAGGATCTGCTCTTGGCCATTGCTAGGGAAAGGATCCAAGGCTGTTCAGGCTGCTCATCTAACTACAAGGCTCTTTGGTGCCTTCTCAGCCCCTGCAGCCACCTATGATCAAATACGCTCTTTCCAGTTCTTCCCTCACCCTGGGCTGAGAGTGTTCTTCTGTGTTCCAACATGTTTTCTCGTCTTCCAGAAGTTGACGGATTTTGCAGGTTGAGCAAGCGAGCAAAACTGTCTGGCCTTTCCGAGCGAGTCATTTGCTTATGACTGACTTTCACCCTTGTCTGAAGGGGACTGCCCTGCATTTCTGTTCAGTGACTGTTTCAAGTGAACTTTCTTCCTCACTCCCTGTGATGAGCAGAACATGCTGATTTGGGAGTGCAGCCAGCAAAATGTTTGTAGCTCGTTTCAGTGTTAGTTTATGGATCTATAATCACTTCTGTTTTCAAGAGAGTACGTAACTCTTTTTTCCTGTCATGGCAGTTTACGGTAAACTGAAAAGTCTACAGATAGATGCAGTTATTTTTTGAGACCTTGGGCTGCTTTCAGCTGTATCAAGAAGGCCTTATTGAGTAAGCACCATGGCTTTTTGAAGAAAAAGGTTTCCAGAATTTATTTTGAACATGACTTATTTTTTTAATAGAGTTTTTACCTTAGCCAGCTGTAGTAATCATTGTTTCTAGTAAGTTCAGTTTGGGACAAATATTTAGCTTGTAAAGAATAAATCCAAAATGGTTAACATCTGGCAAATTACAGGCCACTAAAACCTGTGTATGATGCGACTTTAGTAAGATACGTTGTTGAGCTTGTCTGATATAAATTGTAATATTGCTTTTCTTGTAAAAGTAGTTGTGGGTGGATTATTTGTGTTGTAGTTGCCTTGTGTCATAGAGCTTGAGGCATTCAAGGTCAGCTCATGAAGACTGGTTTTGGACAGATAGAATTTATAACTTGAGCATAGCACAGCTTAAGACAAACAGTAGGTTTTGCTGTAGCCAGGTCATCTGTGTCTCCATTTAGGACTGGCAGCATTAGGTTAGGGCTTGGAGCTCCTGCTGAGACCAGTGGTGGCTGAGGACTGAGGCGCAGTGCGGAGGAGCATGGAAAGCTGCAGCGTGGCCGGCAGCAGCTGCTGGCTGTGTGCTGGTGCAAAGGCACTGGGAATTCCCGAGTTAGGGCTGATGTTGAATTTGGATCAATAGTAGTTGAGAACAGTAGGCTTAAGAATGCTTTTGGAAACTGCTGGACTGATTTTGGAGTAGGCTGAAGCGATTCAGCCTGCATCCAGCCCTCCTGTAGGCCCACGTTCACAGAAGTTTCTTAGCAGGGGTCAGTTACTTATGCAGCCTGGGCTGCTGTTGAAGATTACATTCAGAGCTGGAAAGGCAGTTTCCTGGCTCAACCTGATTTTGTGCATCTGTGTAGTACAGCACTGGACCTGATAAACTTCCCAGAAATGGGACCATGATGCAGAGATGCTCCAATTGCCTGTCTGCCTTTGGGGGGCAAATTGTTTGTCCTTTTTTTGCGTTCTTTTCCCTCTTGCTTTGGATAAGAAGTTGACTGTGTATTGAGTCCTTTGGCTGAATGTATTACTTAGCCAGTGTGGTTAACATCTGTCATATCTGGTTTATCTGTTTCTCAGTTCAGGGAGCAAATTACACATGCAGTTTAAGGTTTGATAGGGTTTTACTTTTTTTTTTTAGTCTGTTAAGCTTTACAGTATTAATTGGTAAAGGTAAAAGTGCACCTGGAATTGTTAGTACAGGAGTTTGGTTTTCAAACTTTATTTGAAGTCTGAAGATGGTACAAAAGCTTCCACAAATACATCCAAAATTTTGTGTTTTTATACTACTGTGAAGTTAACTGGCTCCATGTCAGGAATGGCTTCTTGAAATAGCACCTAATTAAATATCTGGTACTGTTTTCTGAATTTTTTTGGGGGTATTGTCTGGTTTAACACAGGAGGCCAAATCTGGATTGGCTCTTGACTTTTCATAAAATGTAATATTCTTGCTTTTTATACGGTAGTTTATTTAGCACATCTGTCCATAAAACCAAAGGAACTCGAATTCCTGATGAATAAAATATATGCATTGCTAACTTTTGACTTGTTTTCTCTTTACGTTGTGCTTAAGTATGCTTTGGTTTTATTGGGGAACTTCTTGTCTGCCTGTGACCTATGTGAAAATGAGTTCTCATATACAAATAAAAAAGCTACCTGAAATTGCTTTGTTAATGAACTTGTAAGCACAAGTTCTCAGAGTAGCAAACATTGAGTGGAATAATACATGTATGTTGTTATAAAATTACTGTAGGCTAAATATGAACTTCTAAGGAAGCTATCTATAAGATTCAGGTTCTATATAAAAAGCCTAAGCTATAAATGGAGAAACAGATGACAGTTTTGCTCTGGTCTTTTTAGAGAAGCAGTTTTCTGAAAATATCTTTGGAGGCAAGGGAGAATTAATGAAAATAACTTCAGTGTCATTTCTAAATGCTGTCTGTTAAGCAGATGGTAAAACTGCTGAGGCATGTTATGCTGACACCTTGCTGTTGAAGCAACCAGTAAGGCGGAAGGTCCTGCAGAAACATACGTTCCATAATAACCATTGATGTAACGCTGTGTATTTTCTCTATTTTGAATCTTACGTCTCCATATCATAGATAGTTGATGATAGATGCCAAATAAAAAGAAATGCCTATTTCTCCTTTAAAAAAAAAATCTCACCATCTGCCTCTCCTCCTAAAAATACAGGAGACTTTAATGATTTCTGTGTAACAGAGTATTTATCACTTTGCAAGCCAGAAAACATTACTTTTAGAATCCATGAATTTGGCAAGATCTTAACATGGTAATTGAATTTTGCTTTTTTTTGAAGCTGTTATTTTCCCATGATGAATAGCATATGCTGGCAGTACTTTGTGTAAGAAAAAAAAAAAAGCTCACTTTCCTCGATTTAGAGTTCAAGAGAACCAAATAATATACTCAGTGCAGCATGAAAAGGAAAATACTTGAAGTTGCTAGTGTAGCTCAGGAAAGTTTTTTTTTCATTCTCCTCAAGCTTGTAACTGATGTTGATGTTTGGATGTTTAAGCAAGAAGAATGTTGGTTTTATAAGGGATCTGTTGAGCTCTTGTTTTCTTAAGCAGCGATAGTCCAGATCCCTGTTTGTTTTTTCAATTTGAATTGATACTTTATATTCCCTCCAATAAAAGCTGTGTGCTTTCTCATTTTGCCATACAGCTGTAGATTTCTGTGCAAAGACCAACTTGGGCACAACCAGCTGTCTGTTTAGTCAGAAAAAGACTGGGAATGTAGTTAGATTTTAATTCATGCACTAACACCAATAAAAATCAGTCACAAAAGCTGTTATTTCAACACTCTGGTCTTACAACAAGAGCTGTTTCAAAAGGCACTGTGGTGAATCCAGTCATTAAGAAAGGCATTAAATTCAGTTAACTGTCTTCAAACTGATAAATTACGAGTGATGCTCGTAAGTGTGTGACTCAGATAAGCATGTCTGTTTAAAATCTACATCTATCCAGTTGCTGATGGGAATTGGAGGAAAAAAATCCAAAATCTTAACTGTTAAGGCTTATTAAGTATCTATTCGTGAAACAGATGAAAATGAGTTCTGGACTCGGTTTCGTTTGGTGCTTTTCCTCTTGGAGCACTCACTCAGCATTACCCTACAGTTCTTTAAATGTATTGTGTACAGCAGCTGTCTGTCCTCACATGTTTTTAATAACTTTCTATAGACTAAACCAACGAATCAGTAAAATAAAAGGCCTCTTTGTTAGTGTACTATATCATTAATTGAGGTTTATGCACTTATGGTTTGGCAAGCAGAAAGTTTGAGTTCTCTGGCTGCTAAGGAATTAGAAGCTGACAAGAACAACTGACCCACTTGTCCGTCTTGAAAAAAAACGGGATGCCTGCTCTCATGAAACAGAGATCCAAACGGTTTCGACTCCATTGACATTTAATTGTTAACGTGTGCAACGTCTGCTTCAAAGCTTCTTTGGCACTTCTTTGAAGGCAGTTAGTCAGCTTGTCATAGTGAGGCACATTGCTAAAGAGCATTCCTGCTATCTGATCTATGTATTAGTTGTTTGGAGGTCAACAAAAATCTCCACTGGAGGATTTTACTGTCTGGCTGGAGGAGAAAGTACTGTTAAAGGTTGGTTATCGCGGCTAGCTCTGCTAAAAATAGCAGAGAGACAGCAGAATAATAAAGTGAATAACAGGAGCCTGTACTAAAATAATGCTGGTAACAAACACAATGTTCTGAGGTTTTCTAAAATACAGCAGACTTTTGTCCCACATTCCAGTAATTTATTTGAAAGACATGTTCCACTTGAGGATTGCCAAGAACTTTACAAATACTAAGCCTTTTAACATGTCTAAGGTATGTGCCGTGCCATTTTAAAAAGAACCTCATAGGCAAAAATGATAGCTATATTTTTCCAGAAGCTTGTGGTCTGTAATAATGCAGAAAGTTTTCCTTCGGTAGTTCAGGGAAGCTTCAGACTCTTCGAGTATGAAAACCTGTTGCAGCTTTCTATCTCAAATGGGTTTTTGAACTGAAAAGGTAGATGTTTTGTTTCTATTTCTGCTCCCTTCCCCTTCAAATAAGTATAAGACACACATGCTACAAATTCAATTTAGAGTTTGTGTATCTCTAGATTTTTAGCATGTTAGCATCTAAGACAAGCTCTGCTTTTTTTGAGGTGTAAAAATCAGAGCTTATACCAATGTGAGGTACTGGTTCTCCATATACATGTACAATTTAAAGATGACATGGACAAACTAAGACAACAGAGGTAAAGAGGTACCAGAAATATTAAGGGAGAAAGAACTGTTTGAAGAACTACCTGTAGCCTTTAATGTCAGAGCTGTTTGAATAGAAAATGCCATCAATGGGACTAAAAAATGAGTGGAATTAGACTGTAAAACATTGGTATTGAAAATTAAAAATATAGTCGCGCTAAAAGAAAGGTGAAACACACAGCTTTGCCCTGAAGGAAATAGATACCAGCAAGATGCAGAGCCTCATAGTGAAAAATTTTATGGAAGATTGCCATCAGAATCCTTGGGTGATGTGTTTGAATAAAAACTTGTGGTAGACCAACAGATTTAGAAAAGAACAAGCAACAAATCTTCTGTTAGGTGGAAAAAGTCAGGAAGACTAGGAAGCCTGAGGCTGCCCAGGCTACACTGTTGAGGACATTTCACAGTTCCTTACTCTGTCTGTGCAAAAGAAACCATAGTCTTGTTACAGTGTAGATTTTTGAAAAATGCTGTAGGCTTACACATATCTTTTAAAAATTTCATGCCCCCTTGATTTTAGCACACAGGCGGTGATAGGTCTTCATGTTAAATGACCCATGTAATACATTTTCCTGCTTTTGTGGAGGTTCACAAAGGCTTTCAAATCACAAATGAACTTGAAACAACTCAGCGTATGCTCCAGTAATCCAGTAAGAAGTCAAGTACTTTGACTGTTGGCCGTGATTATTGGCTAATACTGAAATTACCTATGTAAGTTGCTGAAATTTTAATTTATTTGGCAGGCAAAAATTAATGATCAAAAGTAAACTGTGCAATGGTCGGTCTCTCCCTTGATGCTACAGCGTAGGCTGGAGGGAATCAGGCTGCAACGTTGCTGTATTCAGTCTGGCTGTAGTTGGTCAGTCCAGACATCCAAGTCAGGGCAGAATCTTTCCGATTTCAGTTGTTAAAACTAAACTTCACAGTAGGTAAATGGTATTTTTTAAATAGATATAATGAATTTTAGCACATTTTCAGATGTCAACAGGAATGTCGGGCAGGGGAGATGCCACACTTGAAGCTCCTGCTCCCAGGCTTGGGACCGCTGGAATTGCTGGAACTTCCAAAGCACTTATTACAGATGAAACTTATTTTTGCTTCGTCTTATTTTTGACAGTAGCTTTATTATTTTGAAAAGGGGAAAAAAAAGCTTATATATGCCTGTTTTCAACAGCTGCCCGGGCTTACAGAAATTGTCAGGTGCTCATAGCAGGAGGGACTTCAGTTCTGTGTGAATCTGTGATAAATGTTTAGCTGCATAAGCGTATACAAAGACAATCATTTTACTGAAACAGCTAAGGGAAGAAGTGTCTTTGCTCTTTAGGGTGATGTTTCTGCTGGAGATGCTGAGAATCTCAGTCCTGATGCTGAACAACTCTCTCCTGTTTGAACAGCGTTAGTCTATGTGATTTGAGATACCATCTAGATCTCCACCATCAGCTCTCTCAAACCGCATTTATTTTGAGGAAGGCAGAACTGTCCAAGGCTCCGAGTGTTGTGTCAATCAGAACTTATTCTGTACAGAACAAGTTTTATTGTCTATAATTTAACAGTGTCTTCAAATTCTTAGAAACCATTACTATGCTATTAGGGCTTTAGAACAATGTTTTTTTAAACACTTTGCCACCTTAAACTTTCTATTTTTTTTGTTTGTTTTTATTTCCCATAGACTCGAGATGATTTTCTTGGGCAAGTGGATATTCCTCTTTATCAGTTACCGGTTTGTATTTTTGTTTATTTGTTTTTCTTTGAAGACTGTGAGAGGGGAAAAAAATATTCTGTATGCAATTGTCATCTAAGGAAGTTAACTGCAGTGATAATTTAAGTGATTAAATTCCCCAGCTCAGTGAGGTTTTTTTGTTTGGTTTTCTTTTGTGGATTTGTTAGGGGTTTTTTAGTGCTGATATTTAACATAAAATGAAGGTTACCTTGTGTTTAGATGCTGGTTTCTGCTGCTACAGGAGTTGGGAGCGCTTTTAGCTTTTTCAAGAATAAAAATGCAAGATTTGAATCAGTCTTAAAGACAAGAAGAAGAGATTGTAATTATTGTAATTTCTTTAAATATTTTTGTTTAAGGTCTAAAAATTTGCTTTTAATATTCCTTATTTCCATAAACAGGTAAGGAAGAGGGAAAGTGGAAGTAGAGCTAGTGTTGCTTTGTACTTTTTAGTTTTTATTTTTGTACTCCTTTTGCAAAGCACGTTGTTAGTTTTAAAGAAAGATCACCAAGAACATAGAAATAAGTAAGCCTTTTCGTTTTCTTCTGAGGCCTCAAAACATTAACAAATAATAACAGATTTATCAGGAGCTGTCTTAAAGACAGGCTAACAAGACAGATGTGGCACAAGTTTAATTCTGGTATAAACCGTGTCAGGAGTAGTTACAGATCTGTACTAACTACTCACCCTCATCTGCGAGGTAAGATAGTTTGCAGATAGGAATTTGCTCTTTCCAAAACCAAAATGTATTAATTCAAGTGTAAGCTAGCATTGAATCTAAAGCAACTCTTGTTTTTGGAAAGTTTGAAAAGTAATTATAAAACTTAGATTAAGAAGATAATGTTTTTCTTTTTCTCTCTCCTCTGTGATGTATTTCCCCAGTGTCTTAATGTGTGTGTTGGTAGAAATAATGTCATGGGGAGGGGAACCCCAGAAAACCACGAAGCCAAAACCCAAGCTTAATTCCATTTCAGTTTCAGAGAAGTACTTACCTTAGTTAGAAGACAAATAATTTTATAAGTATGGAAACTGGTTTATGGATAATACCAGTGTAACACATATATCATTAGAGGATTGAAGATCTGCATTTTAACTGAGTGAAGGTGAAACACTTCAACTTGAGTGTAGTATTTCTATATGGCATTAATAAAAGCTTACACTGAAATGTCTGAAATAAAAGATAAGGTGTTTTTTTTTTTTCTGAGATCCAGTGTAAAAGTTATCACATTCAGTAAAACTTAAGCTTAGCCTTAGGACTTCTTCGTAACAAGCTTGACAGTTCTAAAGAAAATTCTGAAACCTCTAACTTATTGTCAAACTTTGAGATTCTGGATTTTTTTTTTTATTTCCAACCAAATGTTGACAAATATTAGATATTTTTGGAAAATACTGTTTTAGTGTTTTCTGAATTAATTCAACCTTCAAGGATTGCATCATGTACCATTGTTCTTAATTAAAGGCCTGCAAATATATAGCAGTTCCAAGTTTTCCTCATATGATACAGTACTTCTTTAAACAGTTAAAATATATTGATGAGAGTCTAGAGTTACTCCCCAGAATTTATAAACAGCTGAAAAAGCCTCAAAAAATAGATTTACAAATGTTCCTAAATATATAGCATTGTAAGTATCAAATGTTTTTGTAGGAATTGCAGATGTTAACCGGAACAATAAATATTTTTGTTTTCTTTAATGATTCCTGGTGTATTTCTCTACCTGTACCTGAGGTGTGTATTTATAGAATGATGTCTGTTTATCTCTGTGATTCTTTCTGTTGAGTAACTTCACTTTTGTGAATCAGAACAGAGATATTCTCAGAATGTTGATCCGTGATTATTTTTTATCCTTAAATCCTAGAGCTAGAAATTATTTTTTTTATATATTTTGTGTAAAAAATATTTGAAAAAATATGGAGAGAGGAAAAAGAGTTATGGTAGATATTTTAAATGTGAAAATTGAGAATCTGTTTCTTGATTTCAGGCTAAACAGGTTTTTTTTCTGTGCTTTCAAAACTAATATATGTGTGCACTGAAAGGTAATTTTTTTTTTCTTGAAATGAGGAATTAGCCTTATTACTAAAGCTGGTATTGCTATTACTGTACCCAAACCTGTTGCCTTTAAAAGAACTGATTGTAAATTTCTGATAATTTTCTTTAACTTCAAGTGGTTGATACAAATTTTTCTTGAAAAAATTTGTCTTATTTCAGACAGAAAATCCAAGTATGGAGAGACCATATACATTTAAGGATTTTGTTCTTCATCCCAGAAGGTTAGTAAATACCACACAGAAATTCTAACTTTCATATGTAAACAACGCAGTTCTACAATGACTTGTACATATGTAAATACTGTCTAAATTTTTGTTTTTCTCAAAGAAATCTGAGCATCAACGGGGTAAGATATTTGTGGTTTTACTGAAAAATCAGCATTTGTTTAAATACTTAGATTATTTGGTAAAAATAAACCATTCTTCTTCAGCCCATAATATAATTCACTTTAAAACTTAATCTGAACAATTTATTGTTTCACTGAACAGTGAAATCAGTGTAACTCATTTATCCCTTTTCAACTTGAAATTCTTTCCTGTCTCTTTTTTTGCCTGTTTCATGTAAGCAGTTTCATGTGACGTTAACTATAAACATAACAAAACTTAAACTGAAAAGCTGCTTAACATTTAGGAAAGCCTGTGTTAAGAAAACAATGAATTTTGAAATGATGAGTAACACTTTGACACTGATATCAGTGTTCTGCGTTTCATGTTTGTTTTTAAAATGTGGATTCTTAACCTAAATATGAGCAGGTTTTAGCAACTTGTATTAGAAATAAAATATATAAAAGCATGCCAACATTTTTCAGATAACAGGTTCCAATTTAGAAATAACATCAGAGCATGTGGGATCTATAGATATTTCTCAGCAACATTAAGTAGCAGAAAAAGTGTTTTTTTAAGTATTTTACACCTCTTGACTTGTAGCAGCTCCATGGTTTAACAGAGATAGTGACTGTCAGGTTTCATTTTGATCTCCTATTTTTCCGAATTTAACATGTCCTATCCTATCAATGAATGAAGAGGAATGTTTATTGTCTCTACGTAAATTAACTTCAGTTACTTTTTGTTAGTCAGGGATCTGACCCCGTCTTGTACGGGCTACCACATGAATTTGGCAGTGCTGTGTAGTTAAGATCCTGCCATGGGTTCGGACTCTTTTCTGCCTTGAAATCTTGTAACTTTTAGATACTTCAGTATTGGCAATGCATGTTCTTCAATTTTGCTCATGTTTGCATTTACTTAGGCAGGAATACTAATAATAAGGTTGCTACCTTCCCCATACCTCATGCTGAGTAAGAATTGTTGACGTGTTAATACTCTGAAATGAATTACTTGAACTATTGTATTGGAGAGTAAGATAGCAGGTTACTTCCTCTTTCATAGGGATGTGGGCTTTTCTGAAACCAAAATACAATCTGAATGAACGTCTTTATAATGCAACATTAAATGTTTTTCTGGATATCAGAAAAATCTAATTCGGTTTTTATGTACAGAAAAAAAAAGGCAAAGCATTAGACCTTAGTGATTGGAGGGTTTTGGTTTTCTTTTTTTTTCCTTATTTTAATCAGATGATGTGCAGGTATCCAGCTGACTCGCTAGTAACATTTTCATTACTCTTATTTTCTTTATTTTTTAATACCAGTAGTCAAACAGACAAGATAATTTGGCAGATTTCTTTACTAAGTGAAATTATTAAATGAAATCAATGTGGAGAATTCCTGTTTTCGGGCTTCTAACGATGCATTAAGCTAAATACAGAGATGCAGATGCTGAAGTATATAAGTGTGCTGTAAGTTAAAGTTTCAGGAAAAGCAGTCCTGTAGGATGAAA
The DNA here is from genome assembly GCA_011057875.1 of Pterocles orientalis. NCBI lineage: Eukaryota > Metazoa > Chordata > Aves > Pterocliformes > Pteroclidae > Pterocles > Pterocles orientalis. The sequence continues at coordinate 1,299,488 of WKFP01014016.1, forward strand.
TAGTGCTTGATAGATTGCCAAATTATTATAATTGTATGAATTAAGTTGCCATTATTCTTATTTTCTTGTTCTTTGTTGTTATGCGTTGGATACTGGGGAAGTTGGCAGAAGAGTGAGTTGAAAAGGTTTCCAGTTGCGGTACATAATATCAAGGTGTATTCAGAAGTCTGAAGCCTCAATACCATTATAGAACTTCTTTAATTTAAACCATAAAAAGCCGAGTTTGTTTTGAGAAACTTAAGACTAATCCTCTAACTGTGCTTTTTCAGGTATTTTATTTACAGGTAACAATTTCACAAGTGCACAATAAGAACGTTTTCTTTTCTCTTCTGCAGCCATAAATCAAGAGTTAAAGGCCACCTTAGATTAAAAATGACCTACTTACCTAAAAGCAATGGGTCTGAAGATGAAACCACAGAACAGGCTGAAGAATTGGAGGTGGGAAATGATGTATTTATTGCTGAAAAGCTTAGCAAGTGGTTGATCTTCAGCTACTTAAGGGTCATTAAAGTAAAATTGAATGTTAGGAATCACTACGCTATAAATAGTGGTTTAGAAACAAACCAGTTAAAAACAGTTGTTTGTATCTTATAAAAGTTGTAAGTCTGCGTAAAATTCTGGAGCAGTTTTTCTAACTAAAGGAGTGGCTTTGTCAGTGTATCTAAAAAAGAAAACATACATTAGGCTTTTCGTTTTGTTCTGGTACTGACTTGCCATGTGGCTGTGTCACTTTTCTTGTTTTAGAATGAAGGGAAGTCTCATTGCCCAATATTTTCACTCCGGTTCTCAAACATTAGTTTGACCCCAGCCAGCCAGACCCCGGCATCTTGCACTGGTGTCTTGCTGGTTTTAGAGTTTCAACTCTCTCTGATATTTTTATCCTAACTAGTTCAAATTTGTAATTTTTTGTAAGCACGTCCAGTTTGGATCGATAGATTTCTTCTCAAGGCCTGAAACAACTCTTATCAGCATTACCATCTTTGCCGTAATTGAACTTTCTGTTACAAAATTATATTCTCATCTGACTAGTACACTTGCAGCATATGTGTGAAATGATTTTTTTTTTAATCTGTTCTATGAATGCTGTTTATTTTCCTGGAATAAACAACTTTTGATGCTAATATGTTGAAGTAACGTGAGTTAAAAGTAAGATTTTTGCATGTATCACTTGGCCTATAATTTCTTGAAATATACACGATAAAACCCAGAACCAGTCTTATTGGCTTAAGATGTAGTGGAATTGCACCTTAAAAAGGGGGGGGTTTAATATAATGAGATATTTTTTCAACTTTGGCAATATTAGTTAAAGGTAGTTAATATTGTATCTCTTAGCCTGGGTGGATTATATTGGACCAACCAGATGCTGCTAGTCAGCCGCCGCAACAGCAGCAGCAGGAATCCCCTCCGCTGCCTTCAGGCTGGGAAGAAAGGCAAGACATCCTCGGCAGGACCTACTACGTCAATCACGAATTCAGAAGAACACAGTGGAAGAGACCAACTGCTCAGTATGTCGTTTGGCCTGAAAATTCAAGTCCTGCATTAACGGGTGTGACTAGTTCACTCTAGTTCTCCTTGCTTTCAGTGTAACTAGAAAGTGAACAGCTTGAGAATTAGTAGAGAGCTTTCCATAGCTTAACACTGAAGGCCACGTGTAATGGTCACTGGCTAGTGGTCAGTTCAACTGCAGAGTGCTCCGAGTGCTCTTTCTGTTCTCTGGAAGTATGCATTCAGATAGAAAGTGGTTGCAATTGTAAGGGATAATAACTGTAGTAATGAAAAGAAAGGTATTTTCCAGCTCTAAGCCTGGTTCCTCCTTCCCAGTAGAGACTGCATTAAATTATTTACCTTTGGTTTTTTTTCAGATTTTTTTTTTTCCCCCCTTAGCATGTGAATTACAAAAGTAATACCTGGTATGCTGTCTGCTTCTTTTAACTAACATTTCGCGTGAACATGAATGCTTATTTTTTTAAACAGTTTAATTTACATAGCTCATGCCTGTTTCTTTTTCTTCTGCCAGAATGACTATAATGTATGGTTTTGTTGTTAGCTTAGCTTACTGTTGAAAGATAAAATACGGCTACTGTATGCTGGCTTCCCCCACAAACAGGGACAACGTAGCTGTTGCAGACATTGGCAGTGTGCAGTTGGAGGCCCAGCACGTGTTCGCTCATCGGCGACAGATATCAGAGGATACAGAAAATCTAGACAACAGAGATTCCCCTGAGGTAAAAGTAATCTCTAAATGTTTCTGAAATGCAAGTAACTTTTAAATCTATTTAAAAAACTTGTCTTAATTATTTGTAACTTGGAACTACTTTTAAAAATGTTTTTTCCTTATTTTCTTTTTTAAAGAGCTGGGAAATTATAACTGAAGATGAGGCAACAATGTATAGCGATCAGAACCTTCAAATACCTCTCTCTCAGAGTAATTGTGATATTCAGACTCACCTTGCAGAAGAATTGAATACTAGACTTACTACCTCTGGAAGTTCAGCTACTGGCCAGTCAGCAGCCTACACTGTAAATTATTTTTCTCCTTGTTCTAACATACAGAATTATCTGTATTTTGCACAAAATTTTACTGCTGGTAGAATTTGATCCATAAATACTTCATATAAACAGTTATGTTTTTAATTTCATCTCAGATGCAGAGAATTTGAGTAATCTTTTTTACTATAGAATCCCATCTAAGCAAATATTTTTATTCTTCCCTACTTTGCTTATATGAATTTCTGTCTGAGATTGAAACAGACTATTTTCAGTCTGTAAATCTACCTCTTATTCTAGTGTCATATTGAGTACTGCTGAAAACTACAGATGAAGGAAGCTGTCAATATCCTGAAAGTTTATTATTGATTTATTGTGATATATTGGTTACTTTTTCCACTAGGATGAGTTTAAAGATAGTTTATTTTTCATTGTGAATCTTGGGATAAGGTTTCCTGATTGGGCTGAGTAAACATGGTGACTCGGCAGCAGTGAAAAAGGGACCTTGCTGATGTAATTCCACAGTCATTGCGCCAGTTATGAAGCATGTCTAATGTCTCAGTGAGTCTGTTCAGCTTGCTAGTCCACCAGAAAACCGATCTCTTTTTCCCCCCGACTGTTTTTTACTGTTTTAGCAAGCTGAAACAGCACCCTAGATTGTCTGACAAATACTGCCCTGGCGGAGGGGAAGCAGCAGGAGTACCTAGCCAGGGCTGAGACTTGTCTTTTTGGTGGTAGCAAGCAATTAAATAAGCTCAGCTGTCTTGTGAAACTCGAGCTCCACAAACAGCCTTGTAATCTGATATGTGACTTGAGAAATTCACTGTCCATTGAGGAAAGCCTGTAGAGGTGACCCAGACCATCTAGTCCATAAGATTTTTGTATTTAAGTAAAACTATTAGCTTTATGATGCTGAGAATGTAACTCCAATTTTAAATTTGGAATTGACTATGTTTTTCAAAGTTTGTACGACGACATCATTTCCAGTGTTGCTGGAAACAGCAAAGTGAGACTGACAAGACTTTGCTTGATCTCTGTTATTCAGAATCTTATGGATAGCAAGAAAACTGTTATTTCACCTTGCTTGGGTGACCTAAGGAAAGGAAGAGGCAGACATTGAGATTATTTCCAGGAGCCAGCTAGAATGAGTCTTGCCTCCCTTCACCTCCATCACCCCCAAAAAAGTAAATTGAAAAGCTTAATCCTGCTTTTTCATTGAAGTATTCTAAAAGGGTATGTAGATAGGGAAAAATCCTTCAAATAATCTGGGAAGTTCTGGAGCAAGATGAAATATAGTTACTTATTTGTAGCAGGTGAGATCTAAATATGGCTCTAGGCAGAAAGGTGGACGCTTATGCAAAGTCCATGGATTGAATTACTCTTCTCAAACGCTGGTATTAACATTTCAAAACAAATAAGACACTTTGTTCAAGATGAAAACTTGAGTAGTTTAAAGTGTGATAACCATTGTTGACTGTTTGCTACCATCCTTAAAGCTGCAATAATAGCTAACATGTCATTCCTCTTCACTACCTCAAGAACCATTCCAGCAGAAGAGGTAGTCTGCAAACATACAGAGTTGAAGAGCAGCCTGCACATCCAGTGGTACGTCACTTTCCAAAAAACACAGGCTTGCGTAGTAGAGAAGTTGAAGGATTTTGAAACTATGTATTATGTGCTGACATTTTAAATTAGATTTGGCCACCTTCTGGCAGCTGTCCTGCCAAAATTGGAATTATGAGTCTAATAAGATTGGAGTTCAGTTGTAAAGCTTTTGTGTTCCAAGTTTGCGGTTTCAGTTTAAAATTAGCTTAATGCATGGATAGAGCTTGCAGAAAGAAGTAGCCTTCACGTGAAGATGTGAGTTTTGTTTTTCAACAATTTGTTTTTCAAATTGTTTGCTTTATAATTAAAAGCTGTACCACTGTCCTCACCTTATGGTTTCATTATAACACTGCAAACCTGTGAGCTTATGGACAGAAGTACTAGTCAGGATCAACCATTCCTAAACCAAGTATATAAATTAATCCTCTTAGATGAGGAGCTCGAATTGGGGGGAAAAAAAAAATTTTTTGTCACGTCATAGTATTTGGTAAGGATTTAAATACTGTTTTTCTATTTTATCCATTTGTGAAAATAATGGATTATAGTTTTGTTTTTTTAATTTGACAGAGGAAAGCCTTTTCACAGTCAATTTCATAGTTTTTGTAACTGTTTTTCTTCTTTTATTATTAATATTTAGTTACTGCCTACTTCATCTGGATTACCCCCAGGCTGGGAAGAACGACAAGATGAAAAAGGGAGGTCATATTATATAGATCACAATTCTAGAACCACTACCTGGATAAAGCCAGTTGTACAGGTACTGTCTTCTAATTCTTAATGGTTTTATTCATTTAACCTTTTAAACATCTGGCATAATAGCGTAAAGTTTAGAGACCTCTTTAAAATGGAACTTGTGAAAGGCATAAACTGGTAAAGCACTACATAAAATATCTGAGAGAATGCAATGAGAGTTAGGGACAGTAATATTTATGACAACTCGCTCTACTATTAGTGTACTAATACACTGTATGTTAATTAGTGTTCTGGAGAGTGATAGCTGATTGAGAAGCCTAAAGGACTTTTTTTAGGTTTGGTTAAAACCTTGTGTTTTTTTTACCTTGGTTTAAAACCACAGTATAATCCATGATTGTTAGTCAGTGTTGTTGATATTGGACTAACCAAATCTATGTACTGTCTCGCACTTGCTTTATGAAACTGTTTAATGAGTCAAAAATGTAGGTTAACAGAAAAAAGATATTGCTCTACAGGGCTTTGATCTTTTTTTTTTCCATTTACCTTAGGTCGCTATAGAAACAGGTCAGTTGTCAGCTGCGCAAAGTATTTCTATGGGAAGACAACCACAAGCAACATCAAGTGATTCATCGCAACAGTCTTCTCAGCAGCAGCCTGAAATGGAGCAAGGATTTCTCCCTAAAGGCTGGGAGGTCCGACATGCGCCCAATGGGAGACCATTCTTTATTGACCACAATACCAAAACTACAACATGGGTAATGGAAAACTGCTCTCACCAACTGAAATCTTGTTTTCTCTCAAGTCAAAGCTTCGCTGCTTTCAGCAAGCTTCTGTAGATTTCTTTAGTGCCAAGATAGCTGTGTCGTGTCTGTTAAGGAACAACCAACCAATACAAAATCCAGCCACCAGAGACAAAAAGCACAAGGTTTTCCTTTCCACAGAAACCATGTGGAAAGATTAATTTGATTCAATTACACTAAAACTGAGTCGAATGAGGGATATATATATATATATAAATATATATATAAAATGAAGTGAGAGTTCATTAGAAGATGATTGTAAACAACTGGAGAACTGAGAATCCCCAAGGAACTACCTGGCTGCAGAATATGCAACAATTATCAAGTTGGTACTAGGCATATTCTTTACACAATTATTAATAAAGAGGAAAAAATAAAAGCAAACCAAAACAACAAAAAGATTTTAACATGCTGCTTGTTTTGCTTTCAAAGGAAGATCCAAGATTGAAAACTTCTGCTCATCTGAGGAGAAAGACTTCCCTAGATCCAGCAGACCCGGGCCCATTACCAGTAAGTAAACTGGTTTATACTTGTTTTGCAGATACAACAATTTAAATACTTTAATTAGCACTGTCAAAACTTGCACATGAGAAAGCACAGCCTGCTTTTTTCATACAAAAAATCCTCTATTTTGAATTCCAGTGCTGAGAGTAGATGGAGAGGGGAAATGCTCCCAACTGCAGATCATGTTGAGTTCTATGCAAACTGTATGGTCAGAAATTTATAATAGAAGTGTCTCCTTTTTACAGCCAGGGTGGGAAGAGAGAACTCATACAGATGGAAGAATATTCTTCATAAACCACAGTATGTACAATGTAGTATTCTCCCCCCTACTCATCATTTAATTTCTGAAGATTATCTAAATTAATGAAACTAAGTAAGAAATGTCTTGCAGATACAAAGAAAACACAATGGGAAGATCCTCGACTGCAGAATGTGGCAATAACTGGACCAGTAAGCTGTCCTTATGTAGCTTTACATATTTTTCAAAAATATTGTTAATAGAATCCGAACAAACTCTTGTCATTTATCAGGTACTCAGTCTAGAAAATGACACTTCCAGGGTGTTTGAACAAGGCATTTTTATTTCTCTTTAAAGATTGCTCAGAAAGCTTTCTGTGGAAATGTGTTTTTAAATGCCAGAAAGAAAAATCAGTTCCCATAGTAGTAAGAAAGTTTTATTCTGGACATTGTGGATAAAAAATAAAGAAAGTTTCTTAACTACTTCAAATCCCTTCCTAGTCTATAAGGAAGCTATCTCAATTCATTAAGTAAACTTGGGAAAAAAAAAAAGGCTTTAAAAGGAATTGAATTTATTTCCAACTGAAGAATAATTATCTAGCCTTGATACTTTATCTAAAGTGTAGAGTTATGAGGACTAATTGCAAAGACGGTACACATTATAATTATAGATGGGTTTTAGTGTTCAGCTGATATCTGTGTTTATTAATAGCTCACGTATGTAAACAGCCTTCTCTGTCCATGGAAAATAGAGGTGTTTGTAGCCAGGTCTCTCATGATACAGCAGCGGAAGACTATGCTTTACGTAAGTCCCCAAAGGCATTTTGGTCACTTTGGTCTGGGCCAGGCAGTGATCTTAGTCACATCAGCTAATAGGAAAGTACAAGATAAATTCTGTGGAACTGGTCAGAACAAATGATCTGAACAAAGAAGTACTTTTCATTCCAGATATTTTGAACTGTCCATATTTTTATAAATTGAAAGTCTCCCCTGATACTTAGTAAAATGTGTATTCCTGTTTTCTCAGAACTGAAAACTGTGTTTCACAAATATAGACTGGTTTATATTACATTAATTGTTAGTGTTTGAAGCACTTTTTTTTTCTTTTCCTTTTCAAAGGCTGTGCCTTACTCCAGGGACTATAAGCGGAAGTACGAGTTCTTCAGAAAAAAATTGAAGAAACAGGTTAGTAATGAGTAGGAATCCATTAGAAAGTGAAGAAACTTGTGCCCCTAAATAGCTTTGTAACCTGCTTGGGGAAGGTGGATTTACTGTCTGATCACAAATACATTTGTGAAACAGCAACTTGGTAACAATTAGCATTGAATCTAACAGTAGAGTTTGTGACTTTATGCAATGACGAGACTGCAAGCAATCTAATTGAAAAAGTAGAAATTCTACAAGGTTAAAGTTGTGAACCTGGTTGGCAACAGAAAAGTTTGGAAGTCACTGATCTAGCATATAATAGTTTTTGGAACTCAGAATATGGAAATAGAAGTTGTCAGAATAGATTTTAGACTGTTCAGATAGAAATCTGTACTGTCATCTTGATAAGGCTAGAGGACTGTAATAAATTGTTATAGCCTTAAAATCTGAAGTTTATGAATCCCATTTGCAAGTTCTAGTTTGAAGTGGCAGTATGAGATATATTTATAACACCTAGCATAAAAGACTGTAAATAGCATCTGGATATCCAGATAACAATGAGTCTTTGCACATCTGCAGTCAAATTTGGTACTCTTGGGAGATGTTATATATATAATAATAGTCTTTGAGTTTAGACACATACTTCACTTTTTACCTACTAAGTCTGTCTCTAGCCTTTCTGAAACCTCTGCGTTTTAAGCTGACATATAAATTGCGCATTATTATATATGCATCTCATTTTTTGTCTTCCTAGTCAAGCTTGGCATTCATTGAATTGTCATTATCCTAATCTGAGAAGTGATAGCTCAGACACACAATATAATTGTAGTAATTTAAGAATTAAATACACATGTAGATTTTTAAAGCATACATTACTATTACCTTTTAAGCATTCACAAATACCTAAATGACAATTAGGGTAATGGATTTGTTTATATTGAGACTTACCTGATTAAAATATTATTTCAATAATTAAGTTTGGTTAGAGTAATTGATTTTATTATTGCTTAAACTTTCTTTCTGAGAAGTTGATTTGCAACTAAAAGCAAAGTAGGAATACTTTTTTTTAATAATTTAAGGATATTTACTGCTTTCTGAAACAATGAAAAAGACCAGTATATGTCAGCCACCATGTAAATTAGAGATATAATATCGTACAGTGTTTTGCAACTTGCAAAATGACAAATAATGTGCTCTCCTACCCCAAGTAATTATTTTTTGTTTGCAGTTTGGATCAAACTGTTGTTGGATATAAATAGGCATTATGTTTAAATGCAGCATTTTGGGGACACGCACACACACATTTAGGGTAGGTTATTTAAGGAGTATAGGAAAACAAAAAGGAAGCGGATCTGAACGTGTGCACTTCAGAATGATTTGTGAAATATTTCTGCAGTCAAAAATTCATTATTTCCACTCAGTGACTAGTTTTTTGAAATATATTGAGTTTCATTGCATCTTCCTAATGTAGTCATAGAGCGACATGAGTTCCCACTTTCACTGAATTTCTTGATTTTGCTTGAAGTAATTAGTGAAATAAACTGGCTGAAAAGAAATCAAGAAAATATTCTGTTCTCATGTAGTGATTTAATGATTCAGGAAACTTTTATTCCTGGTTTATTGGGGGTTTACTCTGAAAGCTCAGCAGCAACTATGAGATCCTTGGATATTTTTATTTCAGTATTTTCCTATATGACAGTAAATATAAATCTTGTGATTTGTTCCTGTGACTTCAAATTTGAAGGGCACTGATTTTTATTTTGCCATTGTAGGAATACTTGTTTGTCGTGTACATCTCGAGTAAGAGAACAAGACACCTAGCCTTGTAGTTATTGATCTAGAAAGTGAAATATTATTTATTAAATTCTGAGCTTTTTTTTATCAAGCTTATAATACGATGAATTTTGAGTGTTAAAAACAATTCCATGCCTTGCTACATGCAGAACAGCTGAGCCCATGCTGTTACTAGTAAGAGCTTATTTTAACCCTATTTTCTTGTTATGAAATAGAACATAGTATCTGAAACTCTCCAGGCTAGTTGAATTTTATGTAAGCAGAGCCTCTTGTCAATCATATTGTGTTATGTTTCCAAATTATTTAAGAAAAGGATTTGTGTTCCCTTCTTTATCTGTTTACAGAATTTGCATGCTTTGCAAGACTAAAAGATGCTGGATTTTGTTGTATTGTTCAATATTTTCATATTCTTTTTTTTTAGAGTGATATTCCAAATAGATTTGAAATGAAAATTCATCGCACAACAATTCTCGAAGATTCTTATAGAAGAATTATAGCTGTAAAAAGAGCAGATTTCCTTAAAGCAAGACTTTGGATTGAATTTGATGGTGAAAAAGGTTTAGACTATGGAGGAGTGGCCAGGGAATGGTTCTTCCTGCTCTCTAAAGAAATGTTTAATCCTTATTATGGATTGTTTGAATATTCAGCTACGTAAGTAATACATGTCTGGAAGGCATGAAAACTAGTGAGGGAAAGCAGATTAACTCATACCTACTTTAAAAATTGAATTACTTCCCCACCCCCAAACTGTACAGGAGGGATTAATTGTTAATAATTGCAATTATTAGTTCTTTGTTTGACAGAAGAATAATATGGAGACAGTACCTATATGTTTTATCAGCAGTCTAACCTAAGCCATATCATCTTTGCACAAACAAGCACACATTTGCAACCATCTACTACCTACAGAAGAGACAGTATTTAACAAATAATGCGGAGAATGTTATTCTGACTACTTTAGAATGAATAGGAGTTAAGACCTTCTCTTTGGTGTATCTCTAACTTACAAAGGTCATTTGTGGTGTTTCAAAACTGTTATTTCTGTTATTATCTTCTGTTGAGTGTTTAATATTAGATCAGTGATTTATTAATACAAATATTACTTTTCATGAAGTTGAAAAAATAATAATTCTTGATTTAAGTAGTGATAGCTTTCAGATCTTTAAATGTGATACTGTTCCAATAGTACAACATTTTGTTTTTCTTTCTCTTCCCTGCTCCCTTTCTCAACCTCAGAGATAACTATACTCTGCAGATCAATCCAAACTCTGGACTTTGCAATGAAGATCATCTCTCTTATTTCAAGTTTATAGGTCGTGTAGCTGGAATGGCTGTTTATCATGGCAAACTTCTGGATGGTTAGTATTTATTTTATATAATATGATATTTAGATTAATATTGTGCATATTTTGAATTTTAAGTTGCATACTGTTCATTTTATTTGTTCTTCTTTAAAGCCTTTTTTATTCGTCCTTTTTACAAGATGATGCTCCAAAAACCAATAACTCTTCATGATATGGAGTCTGTGGTATGTAATTTGCTTTATCATGTATGTTAGGATTTCATGTTCCTATTAATTTTTTTAATATATCTTCAATGACGACGTGAAGGTTGAAAGTGCATGATTCAAAGAAATTTTAGGCTGCGTCTTCTATAAGTCTGTAAGTTGTGTAGGAATTAAAACTTCCGATGAAAATCAGAGAGACCTGGACTCTGGTTAAGTCAGTTAAGCTATAGCGAAAACTTGACTCTAAACTTTCTGTGATGTTTTCTTAAAATGTTTTTAGACACTAAGGCTCTTAAATAAAAACATGTTTGGGATCCAGTGATAGGACAAAGGGCAATGGGCTCAAGCTGGAACATAGGAGGTTCCACTTGAATATGAGAAAAAACTTCTTTACAGTGAGGGTGACAGAACACTGGAACAGGCTGCCCAGAGAGGGTGTGGAGTCTCCTTCTCTGGAGACATTCAAAGCCCGCCTGGATGCGTTCCTGTGCGATCTGATCTAGGTGTTCCTGCTCCGGCAGGGGGATTGGACTAGGTGATCTTTCGAGGTCCCTTCCAATCCCTAACATTCTGTGATTCTGTGATCCCTGTCTCAACCTGTTTTTAAAATTAGTTTGTGTCTTCTCATTATGAGAAAGAAAGGTCGCATTATACTTTCAGAGGCTGAAAATATTGATGAGTGATACAATGTAACATTTTTAGAGGAGAGCATGGTACTTAGAATGTTCTTGTTTCTTTGTTTTGCTGATAATAGTTCTTATCTAGAGTAGTTGTGGGCAGAGTTATTTTCATTCAATTTATTTAATCTATTACTAGTTTTGCTGTCCTATAAGAATACAGAATATAGTTCCTATCTGTTTCCAAGTAATAGATTTGTAGATATGTCCTGTTTCTTTGTTTGTTTGTTTTTTTTCTTCTTCAGTACAACAGAACTGTAGAAGGGTTAGGTTTGGAAAGGACCTTAAAGATCGAGTTCCAACCCCCCTGCCATGGGCAGGGACATCCTCCACTAGCCCAGGTTGCTCAAAGCCTCATCCAGCCTGGCCTTGAACCCCTCCAGGGATGGGGCATCCACAGCTTCTCTGGGCAACCTGGGCCACTGCCTTACCACCCTCACAGGAAAACATTTCTTCCTATTATCTAAATCTCCCCTCTTTCAGCTTAAATCTGTTACCCCTCATCCTATCCCTACACTCCCTGATGAGGAGTCCCTCCCCATCTCTCCTGTAGCCCCCTTTCAGCACTGGGAGGCTGCTATGAGGTTTCCCTGGAGCCTTCTCTTCTCCAGGCTGAACAACCCCAACTCTCTCAGCCTGTCCTCAAATGGGAGGTGCTCCAGCCCTCTGACCATCTTTGTGGCACTCCTCTGGACTCGCTCCAAGAGGTCCATGTCTTCCCTGTGCTGAGGACTCCAGAGCTGGATGCAGTACTGCAGCTGGGGTCTCATGAGAGCAGAGGGGGAGAATCACCTTTGATCTGCTGGCCACCCTTCTTTTGATGCAGCCCAGGATGCGATTGGCTGTATCTTAATTTTCATTTCCTAAGGCTTTTTGTAATAATGCCTAACAACAAAAGGAAGATAAATACAGGATGAGAGACAGAGAAGAGTCTAAAATACATCACTTCAGATAATGCTGTGACATCTTGTCACGATTTTGCTGCATGAGAGATTTCTAGTCCTGAGATTTCTTTAAAGATCTTTGTAGCTTTGTACAGTTGCAGAGATTCTATATCCAATGCAGGATTATCCTAGGTAGTAGCATTCACTGGACTGTAGTAAAGCCTCTTGTAGCTTAAAAGGTGGCTACTGTATTTTGTATTCACTATTTTGTGACTCTCTCTTAGGATAGTGAATATTACAATTCTTTGAGATGGATTCTTGAAAATGATCCAGCAGAACTGGACCTCAGATTTATAGTTGATGAAGAACTTTTTGGTCAGGTTAGTATGTTTATGTAAAGTAGAATAGATAAAATGTGAAAGAAAACATTTGACCTGTAAAATTAACTGATTTTATCTGTATAGTATTAAGGAAAACCCTTCATTCACAGTTGTGTTGGTTTGTTCACTTGGCTGCTTCTTTTAGCTGGCACATGCTCATACAGTGCTCTGTTAGCCTGGCTGTGATGTGATAAAGGACTTGGAAATAAGCAGAGCTATTAAAAATAGCTTGTGCTCTGTTATTAAATAATACTTCTATTGAAATGTAGCTGTTGCTGTGAATGCAACTGGGACCAAGATATCCATAGCTGCGTTATTTAATCTGGAGCAGAGGTTGGTTTTATGGGATTGGCTGGAAAGGATGAGCTCTTTCAGAAATGGTTGGAAAAAGAAATTTCACTGGAATAAAGAAGTTTGTTGTTGTGTTGAAAGCTATCCAAGGTAGGTAGTGTAGAAATACTACAAGTCTTGAATAAAAATTCCAAGTTACACATGCCAACTAGATCTAAGTAGGATAACAGCCTTTGTGCTCTTGTGTAACTAAAGTGATCCTAAGTAGGTGTGTGAAAATGTGCAACCTTAATGGACTGAAAATGGGATATACATCTCCTGACGTTCTAGTAGTATAGATAATTATGTAACAGATATTCCTACCAATTCACTTGTTTACTGGGACCACTTCTGAAATTGTTCTGCAAGTGTTTTTCCTTGAGATTTGGAAAAAAGGCTGCATCATTGATTATGCAGTTAGTGAAGTGCATATTACTGAGAACTTGTGTGCAAATTCAGGTGAGTTATTGCAGAAGGTCAGAAAAAATGGAGGTTGCCCCATTTCAGTCTAGCATCCCTGAATAATACTTTTTTTTAAAACAATCAACCAAATTCTGTTTATTCAGGTGACTTGTGAAACTGGTTTGATTTCTCATAGTTTTCATGTTCTGCAGTCTTCGAGAGTTAACTAAATCACCTAATATTAACATATTAGTTGTTACATACATATCTCATTTGAGACCTATTCTGTGTATTGCATTTAGACCCATCAACATGAACTGAAAAGTGGTGGATCAGAAATAGTTGTCACCAACAAGAACAAGAGAGACTACATTCAGTAAGTAGTGGTCACTATATGCAGTGCATCGCCCTGGATTGCCCCTGTAGCAGCAGGCACTGTGTGTTAGATGCATTGACAAAAGGTAGCTGTTGCTTTGTATAGAAATTGTTTTTAATTCAAATGTTGTTTTGGTTTTTTTTTTACAGTCTTGTAATTCAGTGGAGATTTGTGAGCAGAGTACAGAAACAAATGTCAGCCTTTAAAGAGGTATAGTTTTAGTTGCAAAAGAAATTCTTCTAAGAATTTGTTGTATCTAATCTTAAGCTTTTTTGATATCCTGAAGACCCACCAATAATGTTGTTACAGGTATAAAAAAGGCCGTGATCCCGTTTGCAGTGTGAGCTTTGAATTATTTCAGGCCTAAATATCTTTTTGGTATATTTTTACTGAGGTGTTTAATTAATTTTGAAAAATTTGCTTATTTCTCAATCCTAGCTGTCAGCTTTAGCTGTAGTGCAAGCTATTTCATGAACTCTGCAGAAATTAAATCAATCTAATAGAATTAAATTAAACTAGCTGGTTTATCCTTATTTGTATAAATGATATTACATCTATGATATTCAGACGTATATATTCACCATTCAGCATAGCACAGTAAAGATGTGAGATAAGTCAGAATTAAAAGTACTGTAATCCAACTGGGGTCTGTTGGTGTCCAAACATCTGCATTTGATGTGTTGCTTTGGCTCTATTTGCTAAAGCATCTAAATATTGTTCTTGGTGAACAAAAATGCTTAAATATTGTTGACTTGATTTTTAAAAACTTGCCTTATCTTCTTACTTAGGGCTTTTTTGAACTAATACCGCAGGATCTGATTAAAATTTTTGATGAAAATGAGCTAGAGGTAAGTGTATTGTAGAAAAGAAAACAAATTATGTTGAATCTTAATATCACTGACTTAAACTTGGGTCTTTTTTTTTTTAATCTGTGTAGTTATTAATGTGTGGACTGGGAGATGTGGATGTGGCTGACTGGAAACTACACACAAAATACAAAAACGGCTACAATATAAACCATCAAGTAATACAGTGGTTCTGGAAGGTATGAAGAAGTTCTACTTTTTTTTATTTAAAACCCGTTCAAAAGCTTCTGCCTTTCAGCTACACTAGTTTATCATGTGGTTTATCAATAGGTAGGTAAATATTTGACCTTTAAAACTCCTGAGAAAGATAGTAAGAAAAATAAGGATGCATGGTAAGAGTGTAAATACACTGCTGATACTCGCTTTAAAAAAAGAATCCATGCCTGACTGGAGTTTAAAAATATTTCTCTGTAGGTTTTTCTGACATGGCTACACTAAAGAGGTGTTAAACTCTTCTGTTTAATAAATTACAGGAATTTGGCTGCTAGTTCCTAACATCAGGAAACTTCAAAGAAAGTAAGGGCCAAATCTTCAAGGGAAGTATTTTAACAGCCTGCTAAGCCAGTAACTGTACTCTTGTTACAGTGCCATTAAAAAATTGTTGACTTCATAGTTTTTAGCAATAGGCAGAGGAGTAGACTATGTGTACCACTAAAAAAATGCATATATATGTATATCTATATAAAGGATAATGATTTAGAGATAGAAACTATGTTGCATAAATCTGCTAGCTTAAAATCTTAATTTAAAAATAAATATTTGATTGTAATCATTATCATACATAGGCAGTCTTAATGATGGACTCTGAGAAGAGAATAAGATTACTTCAATTTGTTACTGGCACATCACGCGTACCTATGAATGGGTTTGCTGAACTGTACGGTGAGTACTTATGACTATGTTCACACTTAAGTAACAGAGAGCATGATACTGACGTTGTCATGATATTTGACTTCAGATGTAGGCACATTATTTTTCAAATTTTGCTTTAAAAATTAGTATATACTGGCAGTTTAAAAGAAGTTAGAGAAGAATCACTTGGATCGCACGTTTCCCATGTTCTGTAAGTACTTCATTTTATTTCTGGGTTTGGAAGTTTTTAAATGTATAGGACTTCTTATATGAGTATGGATTTTAAAGTTCTAAAGAGCTGCAAAAATCTCTGTTTAACATGTAATTGAGCTTGAAGAAAATTCTCAGTTATCTAAGATCTGATTACAAAGACAAGCTGGCATCAGCAGTTAACTTCAGATTCTTCTAAGTTCCCCAACTGCTTTTGTCTGCTCACGAGCCGCAGTTGTGCAGATACAGCTGCTTGTAAGTATGTACTCTAAAAAGGACCACTGAAATGACATGAATTAAACATAACGCCAGAAGAAGAGTAGTGAACCTATAATGCAGAGACTGAAACAAGCAGTTTGCAGCAGGGAGCAGACTTTAATACCAAAGGGGAAACGCAGTGTGGAAAGATCGAGGGCAAGTGGATAGAACAGCCCACAACGGGTGGGGTTGTTCTGTTTATGGGAGGTCTGTTTTCAGCTGCTGGCAGCTATTCTGTTTTCTGCTAGACTACCTTATTAAGGCTAAAAGTGCTTGAGATCCTTTGCAAGTGACAGTTCCTTCTTTGTAAACAAGACACTAATTTGTTTATGAAACACTAGAATTGTGAACAAATACCACCCACCATATGTTCCCATTTCTTCCTCTCTTAACTTTCATCCTAAATACTCGGTTTATTTTTTCTGTTCCATCAGTGAATCTGTTGTGACTTCCAATGGGAAGGACAGTGCCCTCTGTGGACTTGAGCCATGTGTCTGCTGTTACACCTGAACCTTGGTACTGTTGGAATTACAGCATGTGCTCATCGCAGTGGAAACTGATCAGAATTCTACTGCCTTCAGATTTTTGTTTGTCTAAAAACACCACCAGAGATAGAACGAAGAAGTGATACAGGGAAAGAAACTGTTGAAGCTCTTAGCTCTGTTTTGCCCAGGGATTAGGATATCCTCGAGCAGTCTTTGGGCCAAGTCTCAGTTTCTGTTGTTTTATTCACTCATTAATTCAAAATTCAATTAGCAGTTGTCTCGCACTGTGCTTTGTTTCTTTCTCTTACAGTTATTTCTGCTTTACTGTGGCCAGCATGCCATCCTCACTAAACCCCAGTAATGATCACAGTCACATTTCCCGTACCTGCTTGTATTTGAAGAACTGTAGGTTTTTCAGTGCTTCGTGTTGGTACGTGGCTTTTTGCTGCTCCTAGGCTGCTCCAGTGGTTGTTCGCTTCCGACCTTTGGGCTGCAGCCCTGGAGCTGGCTTTCTAGCGGGAGATCTCCCTCTTGTGACACAAAGAGGCATTTCTGCTCAGAAAAAGGGAGCATTCAGTGTCTGGGGGCAGATCCACCCAAGTCTGAGAACTTAGACGCTAAACAGATGTGGCTTTCTTGTATTTCTCCCACCCTGCTTTGTCACCCTCTAGTTAATTAGTTGGAGAGCTAAAATGCAGATTTTTTTTCTTACCTAGCTATTAAAAGGGAGTTTTATCTTCTTGTCACATGATAGAATGCACTGTCAGTCGTAGAGCTGCTTCATGCTTATTCCAGCTTACTAGTTACCTTTTCTAACCAGTCTTCTGCACTGCAGAAACATGTAACCCAAAGAAGAAGTAAAGAAGAAAAGCTGGAAGTGTTTCCGCAACTACTAACATACCTCACTGATAATGTTTTAGGATGAAGTGCTCAGTGTCTGCTCTCATCTATCTCGTTCATTCACTAGACTTGTACGATGTATAGTGTCTGTGCATTGATTGGTAGTTCCTACCTTTTAGTGTACGTTAGTTGTGAAAGGGTTTTTTCCTCCTCTGGTTTTATTTTCATCTTTGCGATGAATTGCCTTTGTTTTTTTGGTTGTTTTGTTTTTTTCTGTAAATAAGTTGGCTAACATCATCTTCCAAATGCAGTTCTACAATGTGTATTGTTACATTTTATCATAATGTAATTCCATTTTGTTAATATTTATACAGGTTTTTTTTTTGTCTCCATAAAGCCACAAATGAAACCTTTTTGAATTAACAACTCATTCTTGGGTAGCCATCTGCCTTGGAATACAGTTCTCTGACTGTATTGATGGTCTTCTTGTAGAATTGTCAGAGGACACCCCCCATCAGAGATCATCTCCTATTCTCTGACAAGACATTGATTATTTTTTTTTAACTACAGAGTCTTCTCCAGACATACACAAATGCTTTCACAGCTTAAGGAAATGGTTACAAAATGCCTGTTGCATCCACTTGGTGAGAGTCGAGAGGGCCAAGAACCTTTCAGACATGACATGCTGTAAGACAGTTGCTGAAGGCACAGGCATAGCTGGAGCTGCACTTGCTAGGCAAAACGTTCTGCCAGGTGCATATGTACATCCCTGGGGTACAGATATGGTCACTGTGTCTCAAAGTTCTCAGTTACTCTACTCTGTTGTGTAGGTAAAGGTGGACGTTGAGTACTTTCTGACAGGTTCTGTAACTTGGCACATTGTGATGAACACGTCTAAATTTTACATGCAAAAATTATACAGTATAGAACTGTTTTCTGTCTGAAACTTTCAGTGCTAACTGGTATGCATATGCCTTTAGTTCTTTGGCTTCTGAGTTTAAGGTGTAAAAGTATCTTGAAAATAAGGTATAGCAAGAAATAATGAAAAATACAAGTGAATTGGGGTTATTGACCATTACTGAGTATAGACTGTGTTTGGTTCATGCAGATAGCTCCTAGTAATGTCAGAATTGGATTATAAAACCAAAAAACATTTTATAATTTGAATTTCTAATTATAAAATAACCTTACACTGGAGTCAAAATTGATTTGTTATTTTCTGCAGGTTCAAATGGACCTCAGCTGTTTACAGTTGAACAGTGGGGTACCCCTGAAAAATTGCCAAGAGCTCATACCTGGTGAGTATTTAATTAAGGGAAATTATGACCTTTAGTAAGAGTGATAAAATACTTAAGAGTTTTCATCTGTTTTTCAGCTTTAATCGCTTGGATTTGCCTCCGTATGACTCATTTGAAGATTTATGGGATAAACTTCTTCTGGCAATTGAAAATACTCAGGGTTTTGATGGGGTTGATTAAGACACAGACATAATTTATATCAGTCCAGTGCTGCAATTTCATTTTAAGGATTTACAAACTAATTTGAATTTTCCAGGGACTACCATTGTATTTAGTCACATGGCTGTTGAATCTTCATAGTATCACTTGTAAAGTAAGTTAAGTATTAAAAGTTTGCTAACTTTTGAAAACGTATTTTGCCATTTCCAGAGTTTTGTGTACTTTGCTAATTACTACAGTATACACATTGGATGGGCCAGTGCCAAGTGAGTCAAAAACTAAAATGTTTTTAAGCAGTTGCTTCTTCTACAGTATTTGACAGACTGTCCTGCAGTAAACTACTGAAATAAAACTGTGAAGAAACATTTGCAGAGGGTGTAAATTTGAATTGCTGCTTTAAGAGGAACAACTGAAATTGTTAAACTGTTCAAAAAAAAAAAAACCCACACAAAACAAACTTCATGTGATGCAATATTGTAATCTGTGCTGCTTCAGGCTGTTTGCTGCCCAAAGCACCTTATCATTCAGCATTTTAGGCTAAGCATTGGAAAGCGTTTGTTTGCATTACCAGCCATCAGTTTGTAGAACATTGACTTGCTGACACATTTTATCAGATCTCTGTTTCTACCTTGCTTTTGTTAACAGTGTAACAAAACAGGATTTTTATATAAACCAGACAAGCAGCATAATTCTGAATTGTAATGAGAAATTATATCCATTTTTTGTCTGAATTTGTATACTGTTGTTGGTTTGAGTGTTCATCACTTTTTTTGATAAATTTGTAGTTCAGTGATGGATAATTTTTCCAATTCAGCCTTTTTTGACAAATTAATCTTAAAGTGAAATTTGTATGGATATCGCTCAGTATTAGTTACTGGTAGTTAGAGGCCTTTATTCTCCATTCTTGCAGTATTGCACTACATAACAACAACTAACATGTTTACAGAGTTTTCTGGGCCAAGTTCAGCAGTCTGATATGTGCGAGCTTCTCTGAACTGCGTGGAGGTTATGCACGTGTAACCAGGTGCAGAATTTGGTTCTGTAATATGTTTACAGGTTATGCTAGTTTCTATAGCTGCATTTTTATATTTTTTTCTCCACTGTTAGTCTAGAAACCAAATTTGTTACTACAGTATAACCAAAGTCATAACCAATAATGTGCAATTTATTGTAGATCAACTTGTCATATAAATATTAGTTTGATTTCTTTTGTAAATGTGGGTATTTTTTGTATTGGTGTTAATACTTTTTTTGAGCAAGTGCTGGTTAAAATGGTTAGCGAAGTTGGTTCTAAAAGAAAAAAATTGGTTTATATGCCTGGCTTACTCTAATTTTAACATTTTATTACAAATATGATCTGGGAAAATGACAGTACCAAGCTTTGGCCAGCAAATTTCTGTTTAGTCACAGTCTTTATAAATATGCAAGAAGGAAGTGTAGCACATCTCTCTATAAAGATATGTAAATCATGTAACAAATGTAATGGGTCTTAAGGGATATTTAAAATCCCACTTTGTTTTATTCTTTGATTAGGTCATTAGGGCTGAGAGTATTACATGTAAATAAAGATAACTTATACAAATTTCCCAAATCTATATGCAGTTTTATAAAACATGAATGATATATCAGTAAATCTGTATAGATTTGAGTGTAGCAGGTTTTGTTGCATACTTTAAAGTATAAAATAAGGATTCTGAGAGCAGTAAATAAAAGTTTATTCTAATAAATTGTGACTCGGTTCTTTGAAGTGCAAATGGGTAATCTTGAAATAGCAAGAATTCAGTCATTTTGTAATCCTAGGTAGGCTGGGGCAGCAGTTCCACAATACGCTGCTAATTTTGTGGAAGTGTTGAGGTGCAGCAGGGATGTTTCCTGGTGTTCTGCTGTCTTTGAAAAATAAAGAACATGTTTTTATAAAAGCTCTAGGTTGCTGTGACCCTTCATGTATGGCCAGCCTAGAAATGTACAGAGCAGACAGGCAACGGTGGAGGCCCCATGGAAATGCCAGCTGAGTGCTGCGCAGGGAGGGTCAGGCTCCTCTCTCTTGCTGCAGGAACATCCTTCCCAGCTGGGCGGCAGGCACGCAGCCAACAAACGTCGGTGGTGAGTGCAGCAGAGGTGTGAAAAGGGTCCCAAAACTCTGTTCCAGGCAGCGTCGGCTGCCCATCAGCGATGGGGATGTACCACAGGGCTTGGTCCCCAGTGCCAGGTGGGGGAAGCAGCCCTGGCGCACGGATGGAAACTCCTGGAGAAGGATGCTGCTGCCAGGCCTTCGGCTGCAGGGAGTAGCTGGTGCCTCTCCCAGGAGCCAGGGCAGGGCTGGCTTTGCCTGCAGGAGCTCTGCTGTGGGCAAGGCACTGAGGTGGCTGGTGAAAGAGCCGCAGGATAAGCGAGCAGTCTTGTAGCATCGGAGAGGATGAACAGCAAGAGGTCATAAGGGTCTTTGCAGTGACCATGTAGAGGCAAAAGACCAAATCACAAAGGGGGAAGTAAGAAGGGGCAGCTGGAGGCCCTCCTTGGGCAGGTGGTGGTGGATGGAGATTCCCAAGACAGGTGAAGCTGGAAGGCTGTGACTTCTGGCATCGGAAGAAAGGCTGCTTTTCCAGCTTCGGGTATGAATTTGTGAAATTGCTGTGGTGCTGTAATAGACAAGTTGCATTAAGGGGAGGGTTTAGAGCCAGATGGGCCTGAACCAAGTGTTCATACTGAGGAGTCGGGGGTGACAGGGTGCAGAGGGTCCCTTCTGTGGGCTTTAAACCAGGCTTGTTGAAGAATGGTGATAACAGCTTAGAGAGGTCAGTGGTGCTAAGTGCTGGGGCAGGGTGATAGGAGTGAGGCAGACCCTGTGGGGAATGCCACAAGGCTGAAGGGGGCCCACCTCGTGTGCCGGAGCAAGAGCAGGAGGAGCAGGAGACATGGCTTGTAGGGCTGGAGCCACTTGGATGTGGGGAGATCTGTGGAAGGGGTGACAGACTGGTAAAGAGCTTTGTGGGTCTGGGTCAAAGACACCAGTTTGGGAAACGTCCTAGTGAGGACTTGTCCTTGGCCACCTGTTTGTCGTGAGGAAGTGAGCAGAGTGGTCTTGGAAGCATTTCAAGGAATTCTGAAATTGCAAACCTTGCCTCTTAGAGGACACTAAGCTCCCTGATGTCTGTGGGAAGGGCAACATGAGAGGATGCAATCTGGGAGGCTTCTGGAGGGGGTCACGAAGAGCTAAACGAGGGTGCTGGCTTGCCCAACCAGGGAGATGCTCTTTGGATCTGCTGCATGGCCCTTAGTACTTGTATTTTCTGCACATCACCCCTCCGTATTCCCTGAAACGTACACGCTTAGATTTTGGGGGCAACTCCAAAGGTGCTACCATGAATGCTTACCTATCTTTTTCACCAGAAACACTGTTCCTGGTACAGCTCTGTGTGCCCGCTGCAGACCACTTCTGTGGCATTGCAGATGAGAGTTGAACAGCTGCTTCCTTGTGTGCTAGTGATCATCTCTGTTACACCGTAATGTCCTCACTCTTAACCCCCAGCGCTGCCACGTGAGGGGTAAGGCAGAAAAATTTCCCAGGTAGGTAAGAGCTAAATGTACCAATCTGCTGGGGGGAAAAAAAAAAATAAAGAATACAGGGTTGTCATTTGGTATAAGATATTTTGTGCAGATCTGGTGACAAAACCTAGATCTGGGAAGAAAGTGTCTTTTTTAAGGGCAGACTTGAGCAAGATGCTAATTCTAGAGTGGGGACTGGACCATAACATGAGGTAGAAGATGGCTACAGCAGGCTCGGTTCTACTCCCCTTTAAAAACCCCGCACTGGCCATCCAGGGGTGCTGGTGGCACTGGTTTTGGGGCTGCTCCACCTAAAACAGTTCCGTGCCATTGATGAGGGCTTCTGCGGGTAAACACGGATTCAAACCGCCCTTTGCAGACGCTGAAAGCTACAGCTCAGCCTCTGCCCCGCGTGTAATCCCTTTTCCCCGCTGCCCCGTGCCCGCCCGCTGCTCGCTCCGCGCCTCGACGCCGCGTTTGAGCGGCGGCCCCGGGGGAGGCCGCCAGGGGGCGCTGCGGCGGGGCGCATGGGGGGGCGGGTTCCGCGCTGCGGGGCCCCGGTGGGAGCGGCCCCGGTCCTGCCGCACCTGGAGCGGGGCGGGAGCAGGGGCTGTGCAGCGAGCTCCTCACCGGGGCTGAGGTCACCCCGGGGCAGGGGTGACTCTGGGACGTTTTTCAGGGTGAAAGTTAAAGCACTTCTCCTTTGTGCTGAGTAAGGACGGTGGTGACGTTGATTTGTGTATTAATTATTGCCGTTATCCAGTGGGCGGCGTTTCTAAATAAATAAACGTGATGCTGTCAAAGACGTGAATGTATCTAGCCTGCAAAAGGTAAAGTATATAGATTAACTTCAGTGAAGGCTTGCAGTATAAACTGTTTATGATTCAAAGATCTACTTAGACTGCTAATGGTATCAGTACTGAAATCAGGAATTTGATTTGTATTGACTCAAAGGGTTTTGGTCTGAAATTGCCTTTCCCTAAAATGTCTCATTTACTCCAAAGGTTACCGTGCACACGGAAACGCTTTGCAGCCCGGTGTTACAGAGATGAGACTTTGGATATGAACAAGAAGCATTGAACAATAACTTGGAGGTTTGGGGCAGGGAGGGTTGTGGGGTTTTCCTTCACAAGTCATTTTTCTCAGCTGGCAGGTTTTTAGGCTAGGTGTTATTTGTATGAAATCTTCCACTTTTCAAGGTGGTACAGGTGATTCTTCAACATTCTTGTGCCAGAGCAGTAGGTTCATAGGAAGCTAAACAATCATTTCTTTGGAGTGCCACTTCCTGCTAGAAGGACACGTGACTTAAATTATTTTTAATTACAATTAACAAATCATATCTGTAGCATATTAAACAAATTATTTTTTACTGGGGACAGGGCTGAGTACTTGTTTCATACACAAACTTGCTTTGCAAACTGCTGTGTCTGGGCGTTTGATTTGTTCTGTCAATCCATAGCGTATTGACAGTTTGGTGCTATGTCACTAATTGGCGGTGTCTTTACAAAAATCTGTGTGTGTCTCATTCATAGTATGCCAGAGGCATCTGTGGATTGCAATGTGAAACGTGCCCTGGATTAGTGCGGATTGCCTTTTTTTCTTATGTACTTTTTTCAGTGCAGCCTCAATGTTGCTTAGGAAATGCATTGTACTCTTATCAATTCCCTGGAGTGTGGATTACATAATTATGTCAGTAACATGCTAAACCACATATGAAGTAATTAAAAGTGAATATATGTCGTTTTAAGTACTGTTTTCATTTTACTCATTTCTTGTGTGGTCAAAAAGAACGTCAGTTGTTAGGAGACTGGACTTTTCTGTCTGTTGTTCTTCATGCTGTCTGTTCATTTGTGTTTTCCTTTCTGTTTCTCATTAATTAGTCTGTCGTGGTGCCTGGGTTCTTCACATAGGGTCTTATCAAATTATTTTATTTGTATGAGATTCTGCTTTTTTGGGTCAGTTTGTTTATTTTAATATCTCCCCTTTTAGATGAACAATTTATTTAAAGTAATCAATGTGCACTTCTTATAGTGTGAACTGAGAGGAGCTCACTTATTTATCTGCAGATGGACCATCACCACTAAGATTCCATACCTCTGGTGCCACAGAAACACCTTATTGAAACGTCTGTGCATTTAAAAGGCAACCAGCACCTACCATCTTCAATTGTCAGAAATGGAATTAAGCATTTAACAGCTGCCGTATGCTTTCTGACATCACAAAATCAGTAGGAGACCCGAGCACAAGCTTTGGTACTCTTATACTAAATCATTTTTCTTTGAAGTGGAGACTTAATTGCTTGTTCCGTGTGGAACATATATCATTAGCACGCTAATCAGAATACAAACAGCTCACAAAGGGGATAATGAGGGAGAACTTCCCTGTAATGCTTGGTTTACATCCACATGACTCTGTAGAAAAATGTTTTGTTTTGCTGAGCTGTCCTTAATAGGAGGTTTTTTGCTTAATGAGACTTCAAACAAATTCTGCATTGTAGGTTTCAGGTTTTCATCCCAGAGAGAGGCTTGGGATTTCGGGGAGGGGGGAGGCAAAGCGGCTGGGAAAACCTGAACAGACACTAAGTAAGGCATGCCTCTTGAGGAAAGACAGATAAGACAGCCTTCCTACATGGGACTGAACGTAAAACTTGCTGTTGAAATGTACCACAGTCTAAAAACATACATCACAATTTGTTTTTCTTAAGCCCTTTGGAGTTAAATTTAATGGAAAATGTTTTAATAATTATGTGATAGCTTTTCTGATATTTTCTACAAGCTGGGATGTTTCTGAGTCAGGTTTTGTTTGGAGGGCTGGGAAGTATGACCTTTCGGAGGCTGTGAACACACGTGTCCTACTATGCACTGCTGCTTGGGAGTATGCAGAACGCTAAAGGTTTAAATCAAATTGCCCTGAGGACTGCTCGCTGACCTTTTGAATGCAAAGCTGTCAAAACCTTCAACCAGACATCAGCTAGAGAAGAACACTTAAGGCAGATCAATGCAAACAGAAAACAATGCGGTCCTGACTTTTGGTAATTCTTAGTGAGAAACAGTTACTGTGCTGCAGGAGCTGCTGGAAACAAACCCATGCTGCCCAGGAGTTGCTGTAAGTAACACCTAATAGTTGTTTTTCAGGGAAAACCTTTTATAATCTACTTAAGAAATTAGAAGTTTTCATTAATTGCCAAATCCTGATACAGTTATCTGAGCAGGATGCTTCATTGACTTCAAAGGGATTTTTGTCTACTTAAGGAATGCAGGGTCAGGCCCTAAACTAGTGATAACTTTCTTCAGTGGGCTGTCAGATATGACAAACTTTAATAGAGGTTACCCTCGCCATGCCATGCTGGCCCTTTGTCCTCAAAACCTGCTTTCTTCCTTTGCCCAAGTAACAGGGTTTAGGGGTGGCTGCTATATAGAAGAGCTTAGAAATTACTCTCTAGCTGAAGCTGTGGTTTCTGGGAATTTATCTTCTTTACTTTGAATAGCTATAACATTACTTTCTAGTTCTGGTACATTATATAATGAATTCAGTTGCAGAAATTGCTTGATGGAGTTACGAGTTCCCTCCATTCTGTGAGTTGCTGCCCAGCAATTAGTTGTCCATCCTTAACAGATTTATTCCTAATTAGTTGTTCATGCACTATTGCTTGCTGTAATGCAGAGTTGGAAATAAATGCCATCCTTTCTATGTAGGCGTACAGGAAGGGACCAAAAAAAAGGGGATTGAGAAGCTGTTCATTTGTATGTTGAGCCTCAGTCCAATAATTATTATATGCACAAAGTATTAAGCAAACATGTGTATCCTGTGCTGAAGACTCACAGAATAATTATTTCACAGGTTGATAAAAAATAATTCTCTGTGCTTTATCAGAACATTACAAGTGCTCTTCTCTTAGTGTAATTAAAAGTGAGATTTTAATCAAAAACATAAGATGTGCTGCTTCATCCAAGTAAAAAATAATATAGTTGAGCTCTATTAATATGTAGCTAAAAATTATGCCTTTTTAAAAAGAAAACATTTTTACTATTCTCCAGGCTGAGAATTCAAAGTCTGACTGTAAACCAGTCTGAGATAAAATTTTCACTTTCATTAATGTCTATGATTTTTTAAAGATAAAGTTGAAATTTTTTTGCACTCTTCCATAAACCTGAATTAGGAAAGTGAGCATGATTTCAGTCATGTAAATACTTTTTTTGTACGGGAAGAAGTCTGGTTATTTAATGGACTCTGGAGGTGCAAACAGGCTGGATCAGTTCATCTCTCGCTGTAGAAAGATATTAATCACACTGTATCTAGCTGGAAGACTGAACAGCTAAATGTGTTGCTGTGGGGCTGCAGCGGCTGCAGGGATGGGATGTGGCTGCGAGCTGAGCTGCAGGATGTGACTTGGGGTGTCCCACACTGGAGGTGTTAACGGGGAGGGGGCTGCAGCTGGCTCAGGATGCCTCGGGAAGGGCATTTGTCCATCCCTGCCCCTCCTGAAGCCAGTAGGAGTTTTAATACTTAGAGGAGGATTTGGACTGCTCTCTGCATGTTGAAGGTTTTCTTGTCTCTCTTTAGGCTGAAGGCATCATGCTTTCAACGCTGCAGTAGCTTGCTGATGCTGAACGGGATGCTGCTGTGGCCCCAGCCGATCCAGATGGGATTTCCACTCCGTGACTTCAACTGGTCGGGTGCTCAGCTGAGCACATTAGGCCAATTTAACTCACTAACTTGTCATAAAACCTCTACCCCCGGCCCCCGCCACGCGCACCTTTTTCCCCTGGTTCCGTAGGATGAACATTTTGGCCTGCACGTGGTGTGAAGTTCTGTATGTACGCTCTTTGCCCAGTGCAAGCTCTGCCATGTGTCAGTATTTGGCCACTGTGACCTAGAGGTATCTGAACCTACATGACAACAAAATGTTATTTAGCATTTAGCAAGCGTAATGCTGGGGTGATGATTAGATACTGGGTAGCAGCATAGCTGAAACCAAGTTCTACAGCCAGCAGCCTTAGCTGCTGCTTGCTCTCCTGATGCACTGTGCAGATACATCCCTGTGTGCCGCATCCTAAACTCAACCAGAGACTTGATTCCAGCCAAAAATTGCTTGTGTTTCTTCCCTCAAGTTATTTTCATCGTGATCAGTTCTCTGATCTGATTCCTTGCTTGGCCATGCAAAGCTCTCACGCCAATCCAACGCAGGCACAGCAAGCTGCATCGCATCAAGCGACCGGAGGGTGAGCTTCCAGCAGAGCCTCTGATCTCCTCCTCCTGCCCTGCCGTGCCTGGCCAGGGGCCAGAGACCTCAGCCAGGTCAGTCACAGTGCAGGGGAAAGAGGAGTTGGGGTGGGCTGCTGTCTCCCCCCAGACCCCTGGGCCGTGCAGGACGTTGTCGTCCCGCCATGCCTCCTGCCCTCAGCTCCTGTCCGGCACCGGGCTGGCAGCTCTTCAGAGCCTCTGAAAAATGAGAAATCTCTGTGGGCTCCTGAGTGACTCCCGCAGCCCAGCTGAGATAAAATCCCAGCAAATGCAGCTGATGGAGGCAGTAATTTCGGCATCAAAAGAAATCACTCCTGTGCTGCCCAGCTTTTGGCTCCTCTTGGTCCCCCGTCCTGCCCCCCCTTGTCCTTGCACCGGGGTGTTGCCTTTAGCGGTTCAGCCCGAATTCTTGGTGAAGCTGTTCTGGTGTAAGTCACAGCTTCAGGTGGCCCTTCAAGCATCTCGGTATTCATCCCCAAAGCTGGGCTGTGTGCGGGGGCGTTTGCAGGACGAGCCTGTGTGAGGGGGAGGAGGTGCTGGGAACATGCCTTGAAGGCTTCAAATCTGTTTATCTTCACACTCCTGAGAGGCGATCGGTCTCCCATGACAGGGCAGCGCGCTGGAGGGAGCTGTGCTGGCAGCGGGGAGATAAACCTGTGGGGCACAGGCTGCCTTGGCCAAGTGGCCTCTCCCTGACCAGCAATTCCTTATGTCTCTGCGAGATGAAATGGGACAAGAGCAGCAGGAAGCCTCTTCCAATCCTTCTTTTTTTAATAGTTCCTTGGGATAAATTGTAGATAAGAGGAGAGACCGCATTGTTAACAAGCTGAGAATGCAAAGACAAAGGAAAGGGCTGCAATCTTTCACAGTAAAATAAGTAGGTATCTGTAGCATGGTATATTCAGCAGTATGTCCAACTGCTGGTCAGCCTCGGACTTGCCTTGTTTTTGAATTTATTTTATTTCCAATCATTGTTTCCTGATCGCAAACATATAGAGGAAAAGAGGCAGAAACGATTTGTGTATTTCCTGTTGTAGCAGCAGAATGAAGGTAACTTACACAGGGATGAAAGGAGACCATATTTCATGCCTGTTGCTAAACAAATAGCTGCAGAACAGTGGGTTGTCATGATAAGCAAGACAGACACCAACAAAAAGCTGCCTTTGTCTGGAAGGTTCCAGAGATTCCTTTGTAGATTCGAACACAGAACGTGGTAACCTAGGAGATATTTTCTTTCTGTTTGGTTATTCTTGGTCTGATACTTATTGTATCGACCCAGTGTATTAATGCTTTGATTTATGGCAGATCACATCAGAGTACAGTACTGCACCATCTCCAGGATTTTGTTTTGTTTTCTTGTTGGGGAAAGAGTTGAGAGGGGACTGTGCTGAGCCAATTAAAAAACATGCACATTGCAAATGCAGTTTATGGGGCAGGTCTCCTCCACCTGCTGGCTGTTCCCGCTCCTCGCTGCGATGTCCACATACGCATAAACCCTTAATGAAGTTATTCCGTGTGTTTCAGTGTGCAGATGCCAGCTGTGGCTGCCCGTCTGCCGTCACTTTTGTCCCTGAGGGCTGACCTCCCAGCAGTGCTGAGCACCCTGCAGTCAGAGGAAGTGCAGGGTGCTCAGCACCTTGTAGGAGAGCCCAGGGTAGCATGGCAGAGGCGTGCAGGGTGCCCTGGCCTGAGAGGCGTTTGTGGTGGTTTGGTTGATCGGAGTCGGGGCAGCTGCTGTCCCATCCTTTGCCTTCAGCTGCATGTTGCACCCCTGGGTGTTTCACCATTCCTTTTCCACTACAAAGACCCAAGTTAAGGAGATAAAGCAGGAGAAAACAAGCTCTATTGAAGAAAAAGGAAGAGTTTTCTGGCAGGGTAGGTGTCACGGGGAGCTCACTGCTGGCAGAGGAGCATCAGCTGTGGCGTGAGGGCCAGAAGAGAGAGCACGGAGCTGCGGTAAGCCCACGCTCCACACTGTAAGGTGTGTACGGGGAAGAGGGCATCTGGGATCAGGTATGCCTTCAGGTGTGTGCTCTCTCTTTCTGTAGCTGAGTAGTTTGTTAAAAGTATCGAGACCTGATGGCTTGCATCTAGGCACCAGCAGAGTGACTGACCAAAAATATTTTGGCATTTTTCACACCTTCCAGCAGCAGTGAACAGGCATGGGAAAGCGAGGGAACGCCCTTTGCCAGATCCCTGTGGGGTTACTCCTCCATCCAGCAGCAGGGGAGGATGTTGGGGTTTCTTCTGTCTCCTGCTGAAATTCATGGCAGGGTCCCTCTTCATTCTGGTGTGATGAGCCTTCAGGGGTGAGGGTCAATGTCTGGAGGCTGCCTGTGGGGCACTGTGAAACAACCCAGCTGTGGTGTACCCAGTGATCTGGGCCAGGGCAGCACTATCGTGGAAGGTGGCTAGAAGGGGAAAAAAAAAAAAGCTAGTGTGGCGAATGATTGTACTCCTTCCACTTTGGTGTTTGTTGGTTTATAACCAGATGAAATCTGTGTTGAGATCCCTTTGGCAGGAGGTGTGCTTTTCCTGTACAGGAAGGCTCCCTGGAGAGAAAGTTCGTTAGCATCCCAAGGGCTCAGCCCAAGGTGTGTTCGCCCATCTGCTCGTGCAAGGAGTGAATCTCCTTTGAGAAGGCAACAGAGATGGTAACTGTACACAGGTTCCAAATGAAGCAAGAATCCACTAAGTGACCAAATGTGCTGAAAGTAAACATTTGTATGGTTGGTCTTAATAGAGTTAGCTTAACATATTGTAAATCTGTGAGTACAGTTGTAACTCGGCTGGGAGTTTGGCATGAGAAACAAGGTTAAGTGTCTAAACATGCCCATAGTGACACCAGATCAAAAACTCTCAGAGCAAGAACTGTAAAGAGAAAAGGGGCTTCCCTGAGAAGAAGGGTTAATGACACCCTGCCGGGAGTGCAGCGAGGTGGGAGCCCCTTAGCTGGGTTTTGAGGACTCGCTGGCTGAAGGCAGAGCCCAGCCGGTGCAAATTGCGGTAATTCCCCTGCAGTTAATAGGGCTCCGGCAATTACCCCTGCTCTCAGCCTGCCCTGAAGAATGACCGCAGCTCCAGTACTACCGCAGCCGTGCTGAGCTGCCCGTGGTGATTGTACCCTCTCCCCTGCCCTGGGTGCCTGTAGCTACAGCTTTCCTCACACCAGCAGTGACACCCGGTGACACCACACGCCACCCAGTGACCTGCTGGCTGAGGCAGAGGATGAGCCGGGACCTGGCACTGGTAGCAGGGAAGGGTCGAGCCTGTGGAGCTGGGAGCAGTGGGGAGACCGGGATGATGATTACGTGTTGGTTTGAAAATAGATTTGGGCTCCAGGTGTGATCTCACATGTGGCAGTGGGGACGTTTCAACTGCTGTAAGCAGCTCTCCCCCCACCTCTCCTGTTGCCCACCCACAGCTGCTCATCCCTATCCTTTTCTGTCCCACGACATGACAGTGTTAGAGCAAAGCCGTGCGAAGGTAAACTGGGGGAATGGATCATATGGGCAAAGCCACTTTCCCATCTCTGAGCTTGTTAAGGTCAGCGTGTGGGCACCCAGCTCGGGCAGCTTGTGGCCGTGCCGTGCGCTGGCTGTGCTGCTGTGATGGCTTTTCCCTGACCACAGGGATGAGAGAACTAACGTGATCCTGTTCTTTTTCTCTGGTAGAGCTGAAATGCTCAGTGCAAAACTGACCATAGGCCAAACTGAGTTATTTCTGATTTCAGCTGAAAGAAATATAAACAGCCTAACACCAGAAAAATCTTATTCCAACCTGGAAAGAAACTGCATTCTCCACCCTGGCGTTGTGGCTGCAGAGATCTCATAAATACACAGGTCACCTTGGGAGGCTTCAGTTACAGGTGAATTTCAGCTTCTTTCCTTTTCCTGAGGCTGGGAAGAATCCCCCAGGACAGAGTCCTGCCTATTAGTTCCCTTTCTAGAGACATTGGTGACGCTTCAGACAGAGTGCATAAACACTGTGGTCAGGAGACTTCATTCACCCTCGCAAAGTCCCCTTCTCTCCGTGTCGGTTCATAATGAGACCAAAATTCTGGATTTTATGGCCTCAGCCCAGTTTAGCAGTCCTGGATGGATTGACAGCTGCCCTCACGCACACCCAGAAGAGCAGTGGAGCAAAGCCCTGAGCTGGATCTGTCCGTGTCAGTCTGATTTTTAAAATCTTTGTTTTTCAGGAAACATATAAAGTGGGCTTGCCACGGCTGAAGATGAGGATGAAACGCAGCATAAGGTAAATCAGGTTATTTCCAGACAGCAACCTGCTGTTATTCCAGGTGTTGCTAGCACTTCAGAGAGCTCTTGAAGGCATTGAGGAGCTGAATGCTGAAGTATTATAAGTTATTATTTATTTGAAAGATGTGTGCGGCTTCTTTGCAGACCCCAAAATCTAAGAGAAATCATAGAAAAGGGTCTGTAAAGAACCACAAAAACTAGGGGAAGTTTGCACAGTTTCCTACATCCACCAACAAAGACTTTTTTTGCTTGACTTGATCTGTATTTTTGGTGTAAGAAAAATTGCTGCCCTGCAGCAGAGTGGGCATAGCTTTGTTTATGTTGGCTGGCAATATCTTGTGCTCATCCTGGACTGCCATCCTGGCTTTCTCAAGATAACGCTTCTGTGAGCTGGTTAGCCGAGTAGATAATTGTGTTTACTGGCTCTCTGTGTACTAACACGGTGTATTTGACCAAGTTGTGGCTGGCAGTGCCTTTTAAACTGTGCTTCAGGGGTTTATCAGCTCGCAATGAATTCAGGTATGTTATCGCAAGTCTGCACTATCTCTCATCCAATTAATTACTGGAAAATGTGCTAAAATAATGAATTCTGACAAATTAAGGAGGGAGAGTTTATGCTCATCTACTTGTAGGACTGCTTAATTCTAGTAAGGAATTTATTATTTATTATGGACATGGAAATAGCAGCGTCCGCAGCTGCCCGTACTCGGGCACAAGGAGCATTCCAGTGGGAAGCACTTTTCTTTGTTAAAACATTTAAGACAAATATTGCATTTGATCTCACGAGTCAAAACCTGCTGGCACAGTGTCGTCTAGGGAGGAGGGAAAGTGGTTTCCCTGCCACAGCAGAATACAGCAGGGAGCACAGATGACACAGCTGATGGAAAGCAGCCCACAAGCAGGACTACAACTCACTCTCTCTCCATTGGCTTTTTTTGTCCCCTGGTCCACTAGGACCAACTCCTCCTTCGAAAAGGGCTGGTGAACTGGGCAAGGAGGTGTCCCTCCTGGGCCGGGTGGGACAGTGTCCAGGGCTGGGCAGTAGGTGGGAAGCAGCGCCCTGCCGCACAGAGCAAAGGGCTGCAGGGAAAGAGCCTTACACCTAACCAGGGACAGCTTCAGCCTCTCCTCTGACTGACCAAAGCACATGGCATAGAAGTTGTTATGGGGTGATGCAGTCCCTGCTGGTGTGTTTGTCTTCTAGATGTGCTGAGGTATTCTAGGAAATATCAAATTCAAGCCCCTCTGAGGAACCAGAATAGCAGGAGAGAATTCAGTACCAGCAGGAGCTGCGGATGGAAGTGGAGTTTGCCACAAGAAAGAATGGAAGTTTAATCATTAATACTCAAAATAATGTATAAAAATTACTTGCAAGTGACACTTTTTTTTTTCATAGTTCTCATTTTTGCGACTGGATGAAGTAAAACCCTCACGAAAACTAAAAAACACTGGGTCGAGAGGATCCTGTTGCTGTATTTGCTCCTCTTTGGACACCAAAGCGGTGTATGTGCGGTTCGGCTCTGCAAGGTGACTGCGGAACTGTCTGGGTGCCTTTTGGGTAACTGATTTGCATGTAAAGCAAATCTTTCCTAATTACCTTTCCTGAAAAGTCCTGCTAAGACCAGAGAAAGCTAAATTCTTCTCCCTGTGTATTTTTGACAAGTAAGGAAGGTGGTATAGGTCAAACTATGGCTTACATCATGTTTAGATTGCTCTGATTTTCTCCCCAAGGCTTTCAGAGGAGTCATGGACTGAGGCTGTAGCCAGTCCCAATGATGATGCAGCAGAAGGGACCAAGTTTGGCTGCCAGCGCCTGGCTCTGTGAGCTTTGCAGTGCTGGCAGGAACAAAAAGCAGTAAAAACTTGCCTGTCACTGAAGTCAGCAGCTCTCACAATGAATGCAAACAGGGGGCAAATATGCTGAGTAAGAAGATGCCTTCCTACAGCCTAACTTTAGAAACTAAAACTCTGAACAGACAAAAAAAAGAAAAAAAGACCTCACGGGCTGCAAGCATGGGGTAAAATCATGGGTGAAGCTGAAAGCTTTAAGTGATAGCAGCAGTATTGGATTTTATATCTCCCCTACAACTCGTCCATAGGGTGGTGACGGCATGATTCTCAGGGATGTTTGCGGTTCCGGTTCCATTTCGGCAAGCCGCATTTGGGACTTGAGGCAGATGTAAGCTCACGCCTGCTGGAGCCAAGCGCAGGGCAGCTCCTCCGCAGCAGCGGAGCACAGCCCCGCACGGCCATCTGGAAGTGGTTTTATTGACGCGGTACAAAGAGGTCAGTGAGAACCACGGACAAAATGGCCCTCCCCTCTCCTCAGTTCCCATCCCTGCCCTCATGGTGGGGAAAGCCAGTGTCACCTGGGGCTGGGGATGCTCTGCCACCCCTGCCCAGCACCGCACCTGCCATCGGCACTGGGGGGGCCACTGCCTGGGGCTCGCCCTGAACCCCCCCCCCCGCGCTGGCTGCCCCGGGGGCAGCCCTGGCTTTGGCACAGCCCTTGGGTAACGCCAGCTGTGGCTCCACGTCCTGCACATCCTCGCCACATGCACTTCGGGGTGGCCGGGGGAACCCCGCGCCCTACGGGAAGGCATGGCCGGCAGCTCCTGTCCCGGCCCGAGGGGCTCAGCCCGCGGAATACCGGCTCGGGGCTGTCCCGGTGGACCGGCGGGGAGCTGCCGTCGGGGCCCGGCGCAGTCCGGGCGGGGGTGGGGCCCGGCCCGCCCCCAGCCATGCTCGGCCCAGATGGCGCCGGACCCCATCGCCCCTCGTGCTCCCGGCCGGCGGGTCCTGCCGACCCCCCCCTCCACCTCCAGGGTATTGTCCGCCGCGGCCCCCCGCCC
>WKFP01014016.1:1338661-1413139 GCA_011057875.1 Pterocles orientalis
GGGGGGGGGGGGGGGTGGGAGAGGAGGAGGTTCCTCTGTGGTTCTTTGTGAGGCAACATGTGGGGGTAAAATGCTAATAGTGAAGAGTATGACTTACTCAAAATTCACCTTACTGCTGCTGAGAGAGGTCTCTTGTAACAGAATATAAAAAGAACGTAGACTGTGGAGAAAGTCTAAGCACTTCTAGTACAACTTTGAATCAGCCAAAAATAAAGCTGAAATTTTTGTATTCCTGCACTTTTAAATTGTGACTGTTCAACCTCAGTTAACTAAGATTCTGTCTGAAAATTCAGCTAGACTTCCAATAAGACAGTATTAAGAAAAATGGAGAAGGTGGGTCATGTTCTGAAGCTAGTAACGTGGGCTTTGGGCAGTGATTGGACAGGATGCTCATTGTTTACTTCCTTTTTGCAAAAAGTGGAAATTGAAGTCTTAAGATGGTGGGATGGGATATATACAGCTGGGTGGGAGCATGCCTAGGTAACCCTTTCTCCTCTGGAAACTTGGCTGAATTGATTTTCATGTTGGTGAACTACAGGAAATGTAAGCCCAATTCTTCCTGTACAGGTTTCTGCATTTCACAAGGATGAATGATGATGCAGGCGGAAGGTTTCTGGAGGGAAACTGTGTGTGCAGGCTGCACTGCAGTTTGTGAAACGCTGGAGCAGCCCAGACTGTGTGCAGAGTTGGTCATTTCCCTTACCTGCTGTGGCAGGGATGTGACTTCTGCTCCTACTGTCGTGCCAATAATTGGGAATATTTCTGTTTTGATATCCTAGTAACATCTTTTGCTCTGCTTTTAAGTACTTGCACTGAAGACTGTGTCCAGCTGAGCCTTATTCTGTACTGTGACGATGATGTTTTCTTAGCAGTTCCAGCTGTTTGTTCCCACTTTTGCATTGTGCCCTTCCCTGTGTGAGCACAGCTGCACGTGTGGCTAACTGAACAGGGAACGGATCTGGGTTAAAATAATAGAGTTAAAACAAAAGATGGTGTTTAACCCAAAGAAGTTCCTGATGCGGTTTGTCGTGGAGCCGCTCACAGTGATTGCACTGGCATAACTGAGAGGAGTGATGTGGAGGTGGGAAGGCTTAGCAGGGACAGAGGAAGGCTGCTGAAACTCAGACTGTTGGAAAAATAAGTGTTCATCAAA
Source organism: Pterocles orientalis (assembly GCA_011057875.1). Classification (NCBI taxonomy): domain Eukaryota; kingdom Metazoa; phylum Chordata; class Aves; order Pterocliformes; family Pteroclidae; genus Pterocles; species Pterocles orientalis. The sequence goes on from WKFP01014016.1 coordinate 1,339,815, forward strand.
CTATGGTCTCTGTGGAACATGTGTGTAAGCAAAAAATTTGCGATTCTGCTATGAATTTTTTTAATTAATTGTAGTACCTTGCCTTAAATAAAAGGATTAATAGCTGTGGTCTTATCAGTATAGTTTTCATTGGGTATTGGGAATCTGTAATACCTTCCAAATGCATATAGAGCTCAAAGATACATTTCATTATTTTAAATAGTAATGGAGAGAGGAGCAAATTCTGAGGTGGTAGAGTGTGGCTGGGGGCAGGAGTGGGTTTTGGCTGAGGTGGAAGTGAAATGGCAAATGGCTGTTGTAGACAATGATCTTGTATTAAAAGAGATGGCAAAGTCTTAATGCTGTAGGGCTGGTGTGGTTACTGACAGTTTGAGGAAACTCTTCTTTTAGGTTTTTACAAGTGCTGCCTTACTGCCATTGCTTTGATGAGTTGAGTTGAATGTCCTGAGAGAAGAATCTGTTTCTAAACTGAGAGTGCACATGGCTGATCCTTGATGCATTTAAATTCTAGTATTTAATGCAGGAGGAGGACATGTCATGCCTCAGTTGGCAACATCAGTTGATAATGGTGACAACGACCAGTAAGATCTTTTTGTTCTTTAAGTGAGATGCACTGAAGAAATAAGAATAAACCATAACCAGTAGTTACTGGTGTGTTTTGGGGTTTTTTTTTGGCACGAGGGCATTCCCTATTCTTTCAGCAATAACTGGTCTGCACTCTTCCATAGAACACCTTCCATAGATGGGCTTTTATGTTGTTGCCAGGACAAAAACATGTACAAAACTTTACTTAGTGCACATGAACAGTGTTTGTTTCCACTACCACGTTACTAGAGAAGTGAGCTTTTTATGGTTTCCTCAACACTTCAGTTTCAAATTCGTGTCAAGCATCATGCCGAACAGGCATTTCATGCCCTTGCTTTTGTTCCTAGCAAGTAAGGCCAAAGCTGTTATGGTTTTACTAGTTTTTGTCACCGTAACTTTATAATGTATAAAGATTTTACCAGCTTCTTTTTTAAAGGAATGCTCAGTCTTACTGGCAGCGTGCTTTGTAGCTAATAGTGAAACCTTCACCTACGTGAGAAATGCTGAAGAAAAACATGGTACCATGCTAGAAGCTATTCAGAGCGGTGACTAGAGGCACTCGGTTCTTACCTGGTGCAAGTTCTCCATGTGATATGTGCCCTAAACTATGGAGATTTCTTTTCTGCTTCCAAAGCAATGTATGGCAGCAAAGGATGCTCTTCTGTTCTTGCAGCGTGGTGCTCCCCCCCCACGGCTCCCTTTCTTCCCCCTCCCTCTCTCTCGGCATTTCTTGGTGTAGAAATTGTTGAAAGGGCATTCAGAAAGGCCCCCTTTTGTCGGCCAGCTCTGATTATCCTAAAGAAAAGGATCTCACTCTGAGCAGTTGTTTGCCTGGAGACTTGTTGTCACGTCTTCACAATTTAACAGCTGTGGCTATTGATGGTGTGCAGAACAATTTAAGACAATGACAAAAGAGAATCTTGGAGGGAGAATTTAAAAGTTACTAAGCATTTTCCTACAGAAATAAGGTCATTTACCTTGTTGGACAAATTTGTGCTTAGTTGGTGTGTGTTTTCCTCAAGATTTTGTATTTTTCCACATCTTATCTCTAAAATTGTGGACATAATATTTTGTTTAGTTTTGCGTTGTTTTTTTGTTCCATCAATAGGCCCAGCTGTTAAATTGGGATTGATTACTTCCAGTCTTTATAACTGGTAATCACCACCTAAGTGAAAAAGTAATCAACAATGTCAAGTCTCCACATTTTGTTGAGTAAGTGTGGGTTGTATGCTCAACATTAGTTACTAGGGTCAACCTCTGTGTAGCTTTTAAGCAGCAGCATTTTAAGCAGTGTCTACATTTTAAAGTTGATTATCTCAGCAATTGAGTTAGAGGAGAAAAAAAAAAAATCACACTAGCTGATCTGTGTCAGGAGGTAGAAATCCATCTGGCAGCCTTCCAAAACCTACATCTGTAGTGGAAACATTTTTCCTTTGTATGGATGAAATTGTTGCTGTTTTAATAGATGGAGGTAAACACCAGGCATAGGAAGGAGATGGTCCTGAAACCACCGGAGTGTGGAGGCTTTCTCTGTGACTTCCCTTGTGAAATTATTGTAACCTCCTCTTCTGTGTTGTTTTTTCTGTATGTAAAAGTTTTGGAGGAAGATAACCTTCCAAATATATTGAAGGAAGATGTAAATAAGCAGATCTTCTTCGCTGCTTTTACGTTATTTCATAACCCTCAGCAATAATTCTGGTTAGGTTTTTTAAATGAAATTAAATTTGCTCTCCTTAGGTGAGTGGAAGTTTTTTTTTGTTTTTGACAACACGAATGCTAATGAAGGCGAAACAAACAAAGAAGTGGCATCTGGATAATACCGTCACCATCTCAAGGCCCTGTTCCAAAGTGCTTGTTTCTCCATTGCCTGTCTCTGTTGGGCTTCTGGGAGGTTTCGGACACATCAGTGCATCTGCAGCTTAGGGGAACAGGACCTAGGTATCATTCCCCCAGGTTTGCTCTGTGCTCGTGAAGTTCTCTTGGGTTCTTATTATCATAGATTCAAAATGACTGAATGTACCATCTTTGTATTTTATGGATGTTGGGGTTAACCAAGTCTTTCTGTGCCATTGTTACACTAAACAGCTTTTAAAACTCCTGCTGTGGTCAGGGTGTTGCCTGATGGCAAAGCTCTGTTCATTTTTCAGTAGTTAAGCTTGGGAAAGTTATGGTTCTGCTAGTCCGAACACTTCACTGTAGCAATTGTGACAGTATGCAGTGACTACCTTCTCCTTTACTGGATGTCAGAGCAGTAGAACGCAATGTGAAAAGTGAAATGCTGCAAATGAACGTGTTCTAAAAGAGATAGAAATGTCCAAAGCTGTTATCAGAATTTAATTGTTAATTTGAGGCAAAAGTTGCGGTGTACCAAGGTACAACTTCACCGTCTCGGGAAGGGTTACTGGGTGCTTAGCTACTGGGAAGGGAGAAAGTCAGCAAGGAGAGCGGTTGTTTAATCCTCTGTAATCACGGTTCTTGGGTTTATACCTGGATAAACTGATTTCCTCTTGTGACTAAAGTAGTAAGAATACGTATGTGTTCCCATACATGATTTGAAAATGATCTTATGAAACTGTTTTTGCATGCAGACAGAGTTTTGGGGAAAGGAATGACTTCTGGAATGTGAAATAAATGGAAATGCATTGATTGCCAAGTTCTAGCAAAATTGAGATCAGACAAAAACTTTTGGTATAGAACTAGAAAACATGTAGAAACCTAATGAAGTGGAGTTTCCTGCAGTGATGGTCGTGGAGGCCAGAACCTGTGATGCACTCTGTCCCAGCTCCTTCTGGAAAACTGTCCTTACTGTCAAGGGTTGTTAATACAGGAAAAAGGCGTGAGGGCACAAAGACTGTAGGGGATTTGTTCAATGAAAATATCTCAGGTGATCTTGAGAAATTAAAGTAGAATAGAAATGCAACTTTCATGTTATCATCTGTAATATTTCTTCCTGACACTAAATCTGGGCATTGGTCTAAACTAATGAGTGTACAAGAAACAACCAGGTAATGTAGTTTTACCATGTATAACATAAGCCAATGAATTATTTTTCTAAAAAAAAAAAGGCTTTTTTTTACAAAAGTATGCAAAAAATATTTAATAATCTTTGGATACCTCAGCAGACACTAAACTATTCTCTCAATGGCCATTTTTAAGGGACATTGCTACATGAGAAAATACGGCTGAGCCATTTGCTCACTTAAGTCAGTATTGAAAAAAAACCAACAAAATTGCAGCAGTTCTTCCCATAGACAATAATGATCAACACGTTTCCTTTCAAGACCTCCTTACAGTTACACTTTGACATCTATTTTACCAATTTTTTCAATGGTAGAATACTACTGAGCAGATTACATCTCCAGCCTTTGACAAGAGCTGCGTTTGAAAGCGGCACTTGCTGTAAGAGCTGGTAAAATTCTCATGGACTGCAAGGAATCAGATTGTCTTTCTTTCTGTATTATGACAGAGGGCTGCTGGAAAAGAGTTTGTAGCTACGGGCTACGCTGAGCCATATATTGATGGCAAAGCGGCAAAGCTTACCTCATCCTAGTCCTCTAGCCTCAGCATTTGCTAAAATTATGATTTTGAATTTCGCAATAGCAACGATTTGCCTTGTCTTGCTCTTTAGCTCTGAGGTGCAGTAGTTCAATTTTCAAATGATCTGCATATGAGAGACAGTTTTGAAAGAAATAATCACCTGACTGACCAGGGGTAAGGGCTATGTAAAGGTTGTTACAAGCATTAAACATGTCATCTGGTGTTCTTTTAATACATAGCTAGGGGGCAGTTAAACTAACTTTACAGCTTGTGATGTGTATCTTGTGTATAGTCATGCATGAGTTGTGGAAACTGGAGGGGATTGTGTGAACAGAAGCAACTCTGTATTTACAGATTTGATTTTTAGCGTCTTCAGATAATAAACCTGTTCACATTGACTACATTGTTCTCATTCCAGTAGATCAGAATTTCTCGTGCAAAGTCCTCATGTCTTAATGGCAAATTGATAGAATTATAAAGTAGAAAAACTGTTCGATTTTTAATCAATCAGTGTAATTTTACCATGTGCGTACTAGCCCATCTTTGGACACCTTGATAGATACACGACTCACTTTTAAAATCTTAACATCACACCAAAGATCTTTCTGAGTCTTCCAGTGAAGAGGGTTTTGAGTTTTGATTTTTTTTGGCTTTCCTTTGAGCCATTCCAGATCAAAGACAAAACAAGATAAAATAAGATTAGAAAAATAACTTTACTTTTCTATAACTCCTCAACCTTTGCAGCATGAGTTTCTCATGTGAAGTGGCAATGGTCAGCCTTCCTATCTCCCATTAAAATAAAAGGCATCTCTCAGCCTGTTTACAAAGAGGGATTGTCAGTCTTTTTGAGCTGTATTGAGAGACACTCACTTATGGTACACCTTAAAATGTAGAGGAAAACGTGTCAAATACAAAAGCTTTTTATTTATTTGCTGATCTGTTCTAATATTAAAAATCCTCCTAACTGTGTCCATATTCCCATTATTTTCTTTCTCATGTCAGGTGCAGGCTGTTTTTCCTGCATGTAGTTGGGTTGTTTTTTTTTCCTTTTTCTCATTATAAATTGTCACAGATATGCTTTATCATTGTTTTGGATTTGCAGAACTGCTCCTGCTGACCCCCTGTTTCTGATGGCTGGGAGGAGGTAGTGTTTTCCAGTGGAGCTTATTTTCACAGCTGTGGCAGAGGAGGGAAGTGTCATAAGATACTTTGAGGTCAGTTTTGACCCCAAATTTAGATGAGGTAAAAATGATTCAACAGAAGTGTAATATCTTGTCTCAGGTGGTCTGGCTGTCACTTCAAAATCAGATAATAAATGTGATTGAGAAAAGGCTGTTTTGATAGCCATTACAATGTACAATAAAGGCAGCGCAGTGTTACACAGTATTGCTTTTTATTTTACAACTTGCTACAAATGGAAGTTATCCAATAAGCCATTATCTTTTCAAAAAACGTTGAATTTTAAGGCCTTTGAACATGCAGAAGAGTTTTAAGGTTTTTTTTTTTTGTTTTGTTTTGTTTTTTTTTTTTCTTACTCCTGCTGGTACAATCTTCAACATATTAATAATTGTTTAGGTAACTTATCAGCAAATTAACTAGTGTAAATTGTTAAATTACCATTTCACTGTCCACATCAAGATCTCTAGTAAACCTCTAATAACTGTAACGTGTGCCTCGGGCAGAGCTGTGCATTATGTATGTTCTTTGTAAGGAGAATTCATTGACTTTATGAAGCCATTGACAGACATTTATCATTTTGTTCATTAAACTTGTCTGTGACATCCGGTAAATTGATGTTAACTGGAAATATTCTCTGGGAGTTCTGGCACGACTCGCTCATTTTGCCTGAGGAGAGAGAAACTTTGTACCTAGCATGTCCCAAATTACAAGGGTGAAACTTCCTTCCCCCTCCCCAAAAGCATAAGCAGGCATATGACCAGCTCTTTTTTCATCTTGCTTTTAGTGCTTATTTATGCAAACAGCTCAGTGGCCCGCGGTTTGCAAGCAGATTTATCACTGGTCTTCAATAGAGGTTGAAAGTGGATACTGCTTGTATTTGTTCAGCCAGTCTGTGCCAGAAAGGCAGCTCAATTTTATCACACGACCAAACTGTTGTTAAAATGATCGTAATACAAATCCACAGTGCTCTGTGCACAGGGGCTCCTGGAACCATACATGGGAGTTTGTGTTTAGATGCACTAGCCAGTGCTCTCAACATTAGTATTTCATTTATGTAAGAAATGGAGACATAGCTGGGTATGGGGATTTTTTTTTTGGTTGTTGTTTCTCATTAGTAGATTTTTTTTGTTGTTTATTCTGGTTAGTAAATTTTCTTTTTTCTTCTTTTTTTCCTTTTTTTTTCCTTCCTTTTAAGGGTGTGAACTTTATTTCTAGCAATAATTATGTTTTCTAGAGTTTAGAATTCTTGGATATACTAAACTTCAGAAGAGGTAAGCATTGATACAGTGTAAAAGAAATTAACTATGGGATTCTTGTTAGCATTGATGGGAGTTTTGTGGCATTTCCAGCACATGGCATTTAGTACTTGTTTTTAATGGTTATCATCTTTACCTGATGCTGCTTATTGCTGATTCACGTAAAATATACAGTGGATGACCTAATACTTTGTTGAAAGCCTTCATAATGTGTGTTGTAGACCAGTACTTCATTTGGTTTTTAAAAATAACTGTATTTGGAATGATGAACAATATCTCATTCATTCTGCTTGTGAGCACCCAGTAGGGAAAAAAAAATAATGCACTTTTATCGCCTGCCTGTGTTTGATTCCTGTGGATAGCTATTTCTTGTAACGGTAGAGGTTGTTAGTAGGATATCTGCCCACCTGCCAGTGTTCCTATTGTGCTACCTGAATCCAGCTGTATCAGGGGTCTTTCAAACGGGAATGACTACACTAAGTGTGGCGTAACTGACTAAAATATTTATTGAATAGGTCAAAGATAATGTTCAGATTGTAAAACCTTCCAAAAATTGAATATCCAGAAATCCATTACATAAAATTTTTGTCTTTTGAGAGAAAGAGTAGAGCAGTTGGTTCTTTAAAATATATTGTGTCTCACTACATAATAGTTCACTGGATTAAATGAATTTATTGATTTCTGCTTCTTTACTGACACACATTTATGAGCAGTTTCTTTGGCACCATGGCCACATGTCAAAGGTCATAACTTTCCGTCACTGTGGAAGAATAAAAGCTTTCAGATGGTGAATCCCTGAAATCCATACAGGGCTTTATTCCCCCCTCCCCCTATATAATTACTGGTTTTGCATGGCTTTATTTAAGATAAATAAACAATAATAATAAAAAATACGCACACTAGAAAAACCTCTACTTATCTATCATAAAATAACTTCAGGAAACTATTTCTCTGCACAAAGGGCGACATACCTAATCTGCTGATAGGTGTCATTAGGAGACAGGCTCTTGTATGGTCAGAGATTTTATGGAAAATGGTAAATTTTAAGAACATAATAAACACTTTTCATGAAGAATTTTGTTATACTTCAGTTTAGAAACAGTATTTCTTTCAGAGCTGTGCCAAAGGTGTAGTACACTTTCTGCACCAGAGGTGATAGTGGAGGTGGATCCAACTGTGAGAGTGAAGCACATTCAAAATTTGTGCTTTGTGTTTAGATGAACATTTATAGTGTCGACATTTTCTTTAATGCCCTTCGTTTGTAGTAGCCTGTGGGATTTTTGGTGCATACTAGATGTGGAAGTCCACTGATGACATAGACATGAAGCTATTAAAAAAGAAACTGCAATGGAATATAGAGAAGGTGAATCAGTCCACTAGTTCACAAAAAGTGAATAATAAATCATGCTTTAAACATAAAGTAGCTGACGATAGTTCTGAAATTTTGGAGTGCAGAACAGGATGCAGGTAATGCCATATCCCTTCTGCAGTTTGTGGTGCTCATCTGATTGATAACCTGGGAGAAAACCTACTTTTTTTTTCTTTTTTTGAGCTAGATAGTTACTGAACTAATGCAGTTAGTTGTGATGATTTCAACTGGCTTTCTGTGTTATCTGACAAGTGCTAGAGCTGGCTAGTAAGTAGGCAGGAGTAGTGGGGATTTGGGACTATCTGGGAAGAGTTTGTCTTCACTTTTTAGCAGCTACTGACTCTTAGATTAGCTCTGACCATCTTAAGAAACAGCAGTGTGGAGGTAACTTCACTGTGGTGTAATTCGGATTTAAAACTATCAAAATGTTTGTGCGAGGTGAGGTGAAATAGGTTTAAATTATTAGCAGGAGTGTTTCTGACAGAATATATGTATAATATATATATATAGTGGGACTGTAGTTGCTGAGTTTCTGACATGTTAACGTGTTGGATAGAGACTTCTCGTGTCAGTATCCCTCTCTTTGCTTTTGATTCTTTTATATACAGTATATTTCTGCTGGACTGTTTATCCTGTTCCCTAGAACAAATCTTTTTTTTTCTGCACATGTTCAGCACAGACTTAACCCAGCTTGAATAGCTAGAGGCACAGAAGATGCTATTTGTGCTGAGCGTGTTGCTCGAGATCACTGAGCTGGGCTTTCCCTCTAAGCAGTCATAGGACTGCTGTGGGACTTGCCTTTTTTTCCTGTTCTGAATTAACAGGGAGCTCAAGTGTGATCTAACACTGTGATCTAAGCTGAACTAAGTTAAAACAATGGTGCGATGACCTGGAGAGGAAGTTTGGGAGGGGAAGTGGGGGAGGTGGAGGTGTGAGTGCTCTCACATCTCTAGAGGTCATGGATTGGCTTGGTTTGGAGACTGCTGCGGGTGCGAGTTGGGAGTGGAGAGGACCAAGGGGCTGGCAAAGACTGACTCAAGAAAGTGTGCCCAGCAGAGCAGCTAGTCTTTCAGGATGTGGAGTGTGGATGTGGGAGTCCTGGGCTTCCCTTGGGAGCTTCAGAAAGACAAAGAAGAACCTCCCAGTCAGGGGAGCTTTGGAGGATTTTAATTGCATCAGTGCTTCAGCCAAAAGCTTCTACAAATATGTGGCACAAGTCAGCTTGTCCCTAGTTTTCATGGGAAGTCTGTGGTTATGTGTTTCTTATGGTCTCAGTGTTTGATAGGAGGTTCTGAGCTTTGATCAATCGGAGCTGCAGCAAGTTGGGGGGAATGGTGGTTGCAACATATGGAGTGCTGTGAAGAATTAGTGTCTTATCTTGGACACCTAGTGAATATTTTGGGCCAGCATCCAACTGTTTTGTCCATACCCACCAGTAAAATTAAAATAATAATAGCATGTCATCTCGAGGTGTTGTGAGAGTAAATACATCAACGTTTGTGCAGAACTGTAGTGCAGAGCCCTCCAGGAAACGCCATAGGGAAGTTAATAACTCTGTCTTCAGGGCAGTGCTTAATAGAGTGTAATAAATAAGGAATGGGGCCACACACTGAACAGAGAAGAGAAAACAAAATATTGAATAGTTGCTCATTATGCGAGCACCATTCATTTGGTGCTGTGAATAGTGGGGGAAGTGTGTTTGTGCAGTTGGATTGTTTCCTAAAGCATGTATATAAACAGAGCAAATCAGCTACATAAGCAGCTTCATTTCTTCAGTTTCTTAACTTCTGAGCATTTGAGTTTGGAAATTTTAATCTCTATGTGTATATGTATGTGTAAGAGGCAGATATACTGAATGCTGTGTTAGTGGGTAGGTTTAGGGATTAGCTTCATTTATCTAACGATGTGTGGCATGCAGCAAAAAGTGAAAGATATGCTTGAAAATATTAGAGTTTTATATAGGCAGGGTGTCAGGAAAAAAAGACTTGTAACATGGGACACTGTGATAACTTCTGAGACAAGTTAAGTGAGTTTGTCAGAACTTTTTGATTCAACCAAAACATGGAGTGGTGTCTAAGCATATATTTAGCAATAGCTTTAACTTGATAATAATAATAATCCTCAGATAATCATTATATATATAGATAGATAGATATAAAGGTTTACTGACCAGTGAAGATGCTGTAGAGGTCTGCAGCAATATTTATAAACCTGTTGGTAGTGTTGTTTATCAGCACGTAATCTGATTTAGGAAACAATTTTAGCACAGTACTGATAAAACCCACATTTAATTTATAGTTTTGACTACAGCTTAAGCTTGTGTGCAGACAGGGCTAGGTGGGAGCTCACCTGTGTGCTCCGTGGTGTTTGTAAGTGCAGCCTTTACTCTCTCCGTGACCTGACTGAGAGGAAATTGGGTTTATTGCTGGTGTACAGGAGAAGAGATTTTTGTGGTGTGTGGTATTAGGCAGGTACTTGGGAGGACTGTGGGCTCTGGTGCTGCAGAGGAGTTTGCACCTGTGGTTTTCCCCTTCTCCTTCATCTGTTCCATCTCTTTTCTCAAGTATTTACTCCAGCACATAGCCTAGAGTACCACCTGCTTGTTAGGATCTAGGACCTCTTACACGAAGCCATAGGGCAGCTTTCGGGAAATACAGCCCAGCAGTCGTGACTAGAGAAAAGCCCTGATACTCTGTTTTTTGTTCTTTTTCCTGACACATTTATATGAAGAATCTCAAAGGCAGTGAAGTATTGAACAGCTCGTGCCTTCAGTGCGAGGTCCACACCTGGGTCCTGTTGGGGATCTGGCCCTCTGTGTGCCGGGACCTTTCTCGGAGGATGTTTCTCCCGGGCATGTTCAGAACCTGGAGTTATGAGGAAACGTAAAGCAGTGTTTGTACTTATTTAATGGTTCCTTTCCACACTCTTTAGTTGCTACTGTGTTTGCCATTGTCTTACGTTTACCTAAATAATGGTTGCCTGGGCTTTCACGAACTTGTGAAGAGGAAAGATGGTGACCACCTGAAACAATAGTATCTGCGGCAGAATAGCCTGAGAACTTTAAATAACCAAAGGGGACCGTTTCCAAGGCAGCTAAGTGACCTTTGGATCCCAGAAGCAGGCTATTCATAGAGGCGAAGCCTTTGTCCTGCTTTGACCAGTGGTCAGTGAACTCTGGCAGCCCCTCGGCGCACCATCTTGGCCCTAGACTAGCAGCTGGTGATTGATTCATTTAACTGTCCAGGTTCACATTCTTCTGTCAAGGACTTATCAAGGGAGAAAAAGGCTCTATGGAGGGCTATTCATTTTACTAAAAGGAAGGGGGTGCATTATATGATTGAGTGGATTACTTTTGGGTCAGGAGAGTTCCTGCATTGCTCTGTTTTAATTTGGCCTTCAATCAAAGAGAGATTTAGTTTATCGGCGCAGTGTGGTGCTCCTGGAGAGGGACAGATCGTTTCAGTTCCATCAGTGCAATAGTGCTGTTTTGTTTTGCGTTTTTTGTTGTTTCCCCCCCTCCTTTCTATGATTCACCCACCCTTATTTTTTTAACAATAAATCTGTAGATTTTTGTGATTAGTTGGTATGACGGGGGTTAAGAATATTAATTTGTATTAATCTCACTCTTAGTTTTAATGGGTATGATATATGAATATTAATGCTCCTGCTACCTCTCATATATCATGCTAAGCAATCCAGAAATGCCTACACTAGGTAAAAAATCAGTGTGCTACCTCTGTTTTAGATGAGGAGCAAACTGAGAAGAGAAGAAATTCTACAGGATCAAACTAAGAAATGACTTTCCTACAGACAACATAGGCAGCTGTAACGCTGAGGGTAGAAGCTAGTATTTTCTCTCCAGTCTCTGTTTTCACCTGATGAACAAAGATTTGTTGTACAAACCCAGCATTTTCCAAATGCGGAAGAGTGCTATCTGTCCATTTGTCTGCTAGTCTAGAATCTGTTTTTTTTTTAAACAAAAGGAAGGTGTTTCCATGCTTTATGAAACTTTAATCATTTTCAATTTTACAGCTAATGTGTCCAAAAACCAACTTGGAGTTGCACTAGGGAGGTGTGTTTCCTCTTCACCAGGTTGCCAGGCTTTTCTGCCCATCTTCCCTTCAGCTGGGCTGTGTTCCCTTAGCATTAGGATTTTTTTGCTGATCCTTTTCATGAAGTGCTGAGAAAAGAACGTCGTTGCTTAGCTCCTTCCACTGGAAATAACAGGCATTAAAGAGCAGATCCCGCCAGTTAACCTTCTGCCTCCGTTTGAATGAACATGATGAGCTGCAGCAGATGAAATATGACCTTCAAGTTTCTTTACCCCACTCTCATAAGCTATGTATTGTTTTGATTTGGCTTATTGAACGCATTATGAGGGATTTCTGATTGGCTTCAGGCCAATGTGTTACCCTTCTGCTGATGGAAGTACAAGTGCGTAACTGAGAAGAAAATTCAGTAAGGTTTGGTCTGCTGTATTCTTTTCTCCCCTTTTTGAGGGGAAAAAGGAGTATTCTACATTTGTTGAGATAAATGAGTGGCTTCACTATCTTAAGAGCATGAGAGAGGAAGGAAGTCTAAGATAATCTAACCTCCTTTAACTCTTCGGTGTTACACACCTCTACGCCTGTGTCAGAAATCTGGGATAAGTACACCACCTGTTGAATAGGCCTCCCTCTTTCACAGGGGCCTGATGGTATTCTTTTCATGTCTGCAGTTGTGTTTCCCAGGGATCAGTCTCTTTTCTTAGAGCTTGCTTGTTTCAGGCTGGAGCATGGTGTCTGAGATGGGGATACTGTCTTCTCTGTGCTCCAGGTAATGCTTCCCTTGGTGCCTTCCTGGTGCCTTTGATTCATGGTCTTGGGTTGGAGATAAATAATGAGCTTTTGAAAATCACGGAAAAGGAAAATGGGTTGTCATTGTGCGTTAGAGAATATAAGTCATCTAATAACAAGAGGTTATTACCTGCTTCGTGGGACATTGTGCTTGCACTGTGACTGGGCAAAGTAAAAACCCAGCTGTTGCCTCCCTCTCAAGCACTCAACAGCCGTAGCAAGGTGACTTCCTCTGAAGACAAAACTTTTGTTTCTTCTGCTTGCCTTTGATATGGGGGATTTTGTGGTGCATTCAGAATAAATTTGCAGGATATCTTCCAGACACATAAGGGAGTGAGAGAAATATGCTTAGGGAAAAATATCGGGATTTCTGTGATATTGAAGGCAATATGATTTTTGTCTGGAAGCCACACTTCTGATTTGTTTTATGTGAAAATGGCAAGAGTTGTAAACTCTTACCCCTCCCCTACTTCCAAAAATTCTCAGATAAACATCTAACTAGAGGATTTAAGTGACTTATAAGCAGTACTGACCATGCCTTTTGTTACTTGTTTTTTGTGTGAAGCTTGTTTCTGTTTTTCTCCCTGCTGCTCTCAAACTTTAAGACGTTCAGAATTTTGCCATTAGTTACTACGCTGTGTATAAAGACTTCTACTGGGGAGGTCTCTGGGCTGTGTAATGCAGTAGGGGGGCATTTGGTGACAGGGAAAAGAGCTGCAGGCGTTTGGCCCTTGAGAGTGGAGGCATCTTCTTTCCTTTCCCCATGGGAACGCTGCAATGTTGATATTTGGAGAGGGGGCTGAAGGGCTTGAATTCCCGGCGCCTCTCCTCAGCGTTTTGCAGTGGAATTGTGCCTTTCATCCTAGGATGCTGATTCTGAAACACTGTAAGCAAAAAATGGAGAGTGCTTGTATCTCTCAGGGACAGCGTTTCTGACAGTCTGAAGGCTTACAGCAGCACTGTATCGGCTTACGCTCATTCAGATGTGGATGGTGTCAGTTTGCCACTGTATGAAATGAAACCTCTTTCTCCACCTCCCCCCAGATGTGCGGGAAGGCGCGGTGGTGGGCGGCAGGGCTGCAGAGGAATGTGTGGGGCCCCGCTCCTGTCCTGGGATGCGCTCAGCTCTGCGGTGCTTCCTCTGATTGATGAGCTGGGCAGGGTGAGGTGAAGAGTGGGTATTGCATTCTGCTTAGGGTCTTGTTTTATTTTAGCCAGGAATAGCATTTATTTATTTTTAAAGGTACATGGCTGATAAATAGAGGTCTTACCCTTCAGCTGGCATCTGAAGTGAGATTCATTGGTCAGAATGGGGCAGCTGTAGCACGTACAGCGCTGGAAGCTCTTGTTGCACAGTGCTGAAATTGTCTTTTCTGTGTTGCACTGAGTGATTGTTACATTTTCGCTGTTCTTTTTGGGGTAGTTCTTTGAGGGACCTTAGAATCCTAGCAGTCAATCTTTAATTTTTTATTTCTGTTTTATTTGGGGGTAGGTTGGGTTTTTTTGGGGTGCCAAATTACAATAGTTGTGAAGGGTTATGTCTTTTGTTGCTCAATCCTGCTTGTGTTCTGTTCTGATCTTCATGTCGTAAAGAGCAAAACTGTACTGGATGTTCCCCATGCAACAGTTGGGCTATTAAGCAGAACTAATTCTTCACAGAATGGCAGCAACTCCAAAGAAAGGCATCTGTAGGATTAAGCGTAGATACTAGAAGGCAATCACTTGGCAAACTGCTGAAGGAAAGCAGTCCTTGCAAGGGAGAAAGTGGTGTGTTCTTTCTCCTGAATGCATGCAGCCACACAAGTAGAACAGCTTTGAAGCTGGTTAATGTGCCTTACTGTGTGCCTTTTCTGCACTATTTCCTACATTTCTGGTCTGCAGAAGAGCAGAGGGGAATTCCTTGATAAGTGCATTAGCATTTATTGTGCACTTCTGTGGCCACACACTGTTGCCTGGATGATAGACTGAGAAGGGAAAACCCCAGCTGGGATGCCTTCAGAAGTGAAAAGACCAAATCTTTCATGCTTGTTTACGTGATTCAGTAGGGTATGTCACTTACACCATCAATAGACTGTTGAGCATATAGAACCAAATATTTCCAAGCCTCAATCTTTTATTTCCTTTAAAACAGTGCTAGTGGTAACTCCTGAAGTGATATGTATGCCTGGTTTCATTGGGAAGGTGGCAGTGGTATATTTTTTTGCCACTTGTTAAGTGGTTGAGGTGTAGTAAGGCAGTAGGTGTGGCGTTGTGAATAGCTTAGGCATAGCTGCAAGAGGTGGAAAGGGCTGTTGTTGCAGTATCATTGGCTGCTTTGACCAAGGTAAAATAGAAGGAGTTGGTTGTATTATCCTGTGCTTCCTTCCTTCGCAGATGGGGGATTTTGAAGCATGCCCCTGCACTGCACTTCTCCTGGATGGTCGTCTCAGTGTGGCTCGTAAGAGCACCTGGTGGGCTGGAGAGCAAACAGTAAAATAAGGTGCTCATGGGTTGGCAGCGTGTCAGTTCCGATCCTCCTGTGATTTTCTGTAGCACACTGGTGCTGCCCGGGGTCACAGTTATGTTGGTATGTCGTGAATAGCAAGCTGTGTATCTGTTCCAGCGGTCTGAAGAGGTGAGGAGGAAACAGTACAGTCTGTCAGTCCCCTTGTCAAATGGAACTTTTCTGTTCCTGCATGCATGTTGCTGCCTTTAAGAGAACTTTCTGAAGGGTGATTATCCACTGCTGAGGAGCCAATTTTCTTAAACCATTGTGGTGTTTTTTCTTAACATACAGCAGGTATGCTAATTATGAACTCATTCTGTTGCTAAGGTTAACACTTTCCAAAATTTACAGTGAACATTGCTGCCCATTTAGCAAGAGGAAAGAGCATCTTTCATAAAGTACAGTATATCCTGAGATTAAATGATTGCTTTTATCCTTGAAAAACAGATCGGTATCGTAGAGACTGAACTTGGATACATCAGAAACTTGCTCACAATAGTTTCCATTCCGTCTGTGGAGAAGACAATATACTTTCCTACTTTCTGAGCATACTGTAAGAAAGAAGGAAGAAGGTACTATAGGAAAGAAAGAATAAATGAGGACATTTCCCTAAAAACCTGGTCCAGAATATAGTCTACTGGACTTCCTAGTTTTCAGGAAGAGAAAATACTACATATGAAACTTCAGACCGGTCTTAACTTTGAGAAGCTGGTGGTGAAACTGTGTCTGTGTTCGGGTGTCTGTGTGTGGCCAGAAACACTTGCACGGAGCCTGGTCCCAACCCAAACGGTGGAGAGCTTAGCGGTCTTCAGTGGACGTATTCAGACTTGGTTATTCCTGTACAGAGTTTTTTAAAGTGATCATTTGTCAGCCACTGAATTAGGAGCTTTAAACAAAGGAGCAGGGGAACCTGAAAGTGTTAGAGGAAACAAATGAGATTGCAGCTGACATCTCCAGGGGAACTTTTGTTCAGGGGTGCTCAGGCTGTTGACCTCTTTGCTTCTCCATTTCATTGCCTTTAGATTATAGCATTCTTCGGTACCAGAGGAGTAGTGGCTAGTTTGTGACAGGCAAATGCTACCTTTTTTTTTTTTTTTTTTTTTTTTTTTTTTTTTTTTTGTGGCAGAGGCAATCCTGGACATTGCATAAAGAATCACTTTTACACTGTACTTTAGAAGTGTAGTTTTTATATATGAAGTTAATGATTTATTTGCTTTTCTCACTTCTTATCTGAAATTGGAGAGTAATTTCTAGTGATCTGCTTCTTAGTTTGGAAATCACTGTCTAAAAGTTACACTTAGTTATCTTTCAGCATGTTGGCAAGAATATTAGAGAGGAAAGGAAAAATTAACACATACCATTGTTTCTTCCTTTTTCCATTCCTTTCTCTGTTACACCTCCCTCTCTTTGTTTAGTTTTAGTGGAGGTACTAAGTATATGGTAGGCTAGAAGTAAAAGTTATTGAAAGAAGGTGACCATAGGTTTTATCAGGGCAGACTGTTTCGCAGATGTAATTGACTGGCAGTTTGTTGGAGGCAAAACTGCAGTAAGCTCTGCAAAGGAGCTCACCCTTTAGCTTAGCAATCACAGCCCTGGAGAAGATTTGTCCAGAGCAGAGGTAATGAATTGAGAATAGCAGAACGAGCAGATGGTCCAGATCCTCACTCATTACCTCCTCTGAGGTCGCCTTGGTATTTACCAGTGAAAGCTTTCTGTAATTCCCCCATGTGCAGAGCAGTTTCTGGTCCCTCCAAAACTCCAAATGGGATTTTTTGAGAGGATCTTGCAGATTAGTGCCTCAAAGATTTGCTTCTCACTTACGGCCTGCTGGTACTATTCTGTGAATTGAAACACGAGGAGCATACAGTGAGAAGGGTCAGTTTTGTCTGTAGAGAACATAAAATTTCATAGCAAATCTGGCTCATTATGTGTGCTTACGTGTCTTTCACACTGCAGAAACAGGATTTCTGATCTTGTTCGGTTTTTGCAATATTTGAGCCTTCTTTAAAATATTGTTTGGGTTGATGTTTTCTGTTGAAGTATCGGTATATTTTGCACTCATTTAAAAAAAAAAATCTTTGTAAAGATCAGTAAAACAAACCAGAACAACTCCCTTCCCTTCCAGTCTTCCTTCTTCCCTCCCTCTGATTCCAATAAGCAATATACGCCAGAGTTCTGCAGTAATACACACATCATCTCGAGAATTGAGGAGGCACGATGTTTCCTCGATGAAGGGTCTTTTATCTGTCCAAAGTAAGGCCCAGACTCAAAGCCTTTTGAAATCAAGGATGAGAGTCCTGCCGGTCAACAGGTGTCAGCAGGTTGGAAGAAATGAAGAAATGTGTCGGCAGTCTTTACCATCTGGCTCTCAAACTCTCTGGATCTGTGAACATAAAGTGCATAGATACCAATAAACTATTCTAGAAGCCCCCAAAATGTCATCCCATTTTGATAAAATCTATTCTTCGGTTTAGGAAAAAAAAATATAGGAAAGGAAGGGGTACCCAAGTTGTAGTGCTAAGCCAGCTGCTCCTAAAAATGCAGCTCTGTCGCTTCCCACTCAGGGTTTCCCAAAGCACCAGAATGATAACGATCCCTGTAGAATATGGTGATATTCTGTCTGTGCTGTAATTTCAATTTTACTTCTTTAAAATGTTAAAATGCCTGCTAGGAGATTCTAAATGACAAAAGGTTAAGGAAAATCTTTGAGATAGGCAGATTAATAGGTGTCCCATATCAATTATTGATAGTGCCAAATCAATGCAGCAGTTGCAGTTTCATTTCGCCTCCTGATTATTTAATTGTAATGCTCAAAGGTAATTGCTGATACTGGGCTCCTTTTTCAATACAATTCTGAACTGTCGTCTTTAAAACGGCTGCTATGGTGTTCGTACCAGCGCAATCTAAGAATTTCTTAATATTGGCAAAGTCATAGAGGAACATTACTTTATCTTTTTGTTGTCATTTTAGGAAGAGAAAATTGGTGTGTTAGGTTTATCCTGGAAATATGCCTAACTCAGGAAATATCTGTGAAAATACAGTGTAATCTGTTTCACAAGTAGCATGGTGATGGGCTGAGTGTTATCCTGCTTGCTGGTATTTCCAGTATACACAGCAGGCTGGGGGGTTTTTGTTCTGTGTTCCTGAACAATGTAGAGAGAGTTTATTAAAAAACGGAGGATTATTTGCACTTCTTGACTACTTTTCATTTCAGTGTAGACTAAAGGAAACATGACTCGTTACCATACCCAGAATTACATTTTGTCTTGAACTAGTATTTTTAATGGAAAAGGTTTTGATTTATTTAAGCATAAGCCTTTTGCGTAGTGGCTAAAGGGAAGATTTTTCATCCTCAGATTTAATTTCGGTAAGCCAAGGTATAAACATTTATTGGAAGGAAGTTTCTTTGCCACTTGGAGTGATTATAGAGGTATTTAAAAAAAAAAAACTATTACTGAGAAAAACCTCCTGATTTTCCTGTGGTATTGGCAGTATAGATTGGGGCTAAGTGCACAGTTAGGTTTTTCTGTAGAGTTTTCATCCTGCCAGCACAGCAGTTCTGTGCTATTGACCTGCATATTCAGGTGTTTCTGGAGAAAGGTATTAATAAAGAATCTGAAAAGTACTGAAATATTTCTGTATGTAGAAACACTAACTTTGGTTCCAAACAAGCCTTTCTTTGTAGCAACATTAGTAGTAAAAACTGTACACCTGCCTATAAGAGCTTTTAAACTGACAGGGTACTGTGATTTGAAGATTCCTTTATTTCTGTAACACTACTGTTTGCTTGATTCCGTCTCTCTCTTGATTTTTTTTTATTTCTTCCTTAAAATACCTATTTTCTGTTACGCAATATCTGAATTAGGTAATTTTTTTTGGTCATTTTTGATGTTCACCCTCTAGGTTTTCCAGGAAAATTATTCTGGTTTTCATATTGGGGATCTAAACGCCATACTCCCTAATGGCAAACTATCATCTTTCTGTCGTGTCATCTTAGGTCTATACCCTGTCTTCTTTCTGAGAGTGAGTTGTTAGGAACCAGCTTGATAGAACAAAGGAGAGGCAGAAATTAAAGCTGAAATACAAGACTGGAAAACAGCCAGGTGAATACCCTTTAACAGAGATGACCGCATTTCCAGACAATTCAAGTGAGTACTGATTCTAAAGTCATGTCTAACGGTTTAGTGTTAGTACCTCATTAAAATCCAGGGATTAATAGCAGCAATCTCCTTGTTGCACATTAAAAGGATTTAGTTTAATTTGAGATTAGAGGGTACAAGTCGCCGTTCTAGCAAAGCTATTAGCAAGGAATCAGGGAGGTGCTGGGATGGCTTGTAGACTGTGGTTTCTCTAACCGTCCCACTTATAGTACATATTTGTATGTGTACCTGTGTGGGTTTTAAAATTGTCATGAGTTGGTTCAATAATACTGTATAGTATGTGTTATCTTTGGAAGTGAAATTGTCTGGGAAAGCTTGTTTGAAGTGTTAAGAAAGGCAGTTACAGGTCCATACTGCCTTTCCGGACCTGGAGGTGTGATTGGGCTCAGGTTAGTGTAAGGACATTAAAATCTCTGGAGATTCAGCCTGTAAGCAAGACTTCCTTGTGTACAGGTGAGGATAACGAGCAATATCCTGCTCTTCTCTCCTGCAAGTGTGCAAGGGCGTGCAGCATGCGCAGAAGAGGATTGGTCATTATTGTCCTCCCTTTCGTCCCACAGGTGTTTCTAAGCATGCAAGTGAGAGGACCAACCTTCTTGAGAGCCCTAATTTATGGATTAATGACTGAGGAGAGACATAGGATGAGCTTATGGACACTACAGTTCCCTCCCTAGTTTTAGATTTTGGGGAGGAGAGGATGATTGGTTGATTGTTCTGTTGCTATCAGTTGTTTTTTGTTAGGCTGCCTCAGCTCATTGATGTGCCAATGTGTGATAGCATTTACTGCCAGGGATTAATAGAGAGAAAAAAAATACAATTTTAAAATTAGTGTAAGAAGTTAAGCGCCTGATATAGTGTTATCCAGAATTTTCATTATGAGTTAACATCATGTCAGCAGCCTGTAAGATTTCTTTATTTTATTTAATTATTTATTTTGTGATGCTTCTGATTTTCTGAAAAAAATGAGAGGCTTACTTTGTTCCAGCTGAGTTTAAGTATCAGGCTTTTGGCACTGTCTATATCTTTGGTAATTAATTAAAAATAAGTATATTAAACTGAAGTTTTAAGCAATAATAGTACAAAACTGTGCAATTTATTTAAAATCAGAATATTTCCTTAAAATGCAAGGATATAGAAAAGGTGTATTTTAGTTAAGCTTATGTTTCCAACCACTCTGGCAGGAATTAAAAATCACAGCTAGCTTTAGGGAAAAAGCCACACTTCCAATTGGCCAGAAGAGTTAAATCTCAGGTAAATTACAAGAATACCATTACCAGTATGTTGTTTGACTTCCAGTTTTTTCCCTCGTTTATAACAGTCATAATGGACTGACACTTTTCCTTTCTGCTCGAACGGGTCACGTGTTTGGGATGATATCACTTCCTCTTACCAGCGGAACTCAGTTCCCTCTCAAACTCCGTGATGGAAAATGTCGTGTAGACATTGGAAGGGTTCAGTGTGATGATCCTGCTAAGTAATACATGCGTTAACGAAAAGAAACTTGAAAAGGATACTTGTAAAAAAAAAAAAAGAAAAAAGGGGGTGTGGGAGGGAGTGCAACCTGAGGGAGAGAAAAATCCAGCTTCTTGTTAATGGAGTTAGGATTGTTGTGGACTGAGATACGGCCTCATGCGTGCAGGGTACTGGAAGTCATCTATAAGGTCTCCTTGGAGCTGAACAACCCCAACTCTCTCAGCCTGTCCTCATGCAGGAGGTGCTCCAGCCTCTGACCCTCTTTCTGGCCTCCTCTGGACTTGCTCCAGCAGGTCCGTGTCCTTATGGCGGAGGCCCGGGGGCTGGACACAGCACTGGGTGCGTCAGCTATTGAACGGCAAGTGTGCAAACCCTCGTCCAGCGATAGTGCTCCAGGTGAGGCTGAGGGGTGTCTGTCATGCCTTGGGGGGGTCCTTGCTGACTGACACTTGTGTTCTGAAAAGGGGTGCTTCTGGCACTGCCTCTTTCTCAGATATCCTTCTGTTTCTGTATTGGTTTCATCATCTTATCTCCACAGATTTTAGGTCGTATTGGTGTCAGATGTTCTACACTGCTAAGAGGAGGCAGGGTGGGGGGAGAGTTGGAGGGCTCTTCATACAAATCTACTCTGAATTGTCGTTTTGCCTGGGGGGAAAAAAACCCCAAAACACTAATAGATTCTGTATGTTTCTGAAGGAAAAAATTATTTTCTTTGTGAAAGGATCTTTACTGTAGCATTTGATGCGAGGAAAGCGGCAGGAGCAGTGCCAGTGCCCTCAGGGGATAGGTAACAGCTCAGGCACCCCTCTTACTAGCAGCTGTATCACCTCCCTTACTTCCCAGCTCCTTGTTAATACATCTCCCTTTAGCAACCTCACCTGAACTTACCTGATAGAGCTAAAGCCTCTTCCTGTTTTTTCTGTTCTCACTGATCAATGACAGTCATTGCTCCCTCTCCTCTCTAGTATCTCCTTTGTACATCTTCAGTTTCCTTTCCCTGGGCTAACCAGGTCCCAGCTCTTTTATATTTCCTTACGGGTCAGGTTCTATTTTCTCCTGAAATCTCTCATTTTTATGCCTCACATTTTAAAAATGATAATTCTAGGTCAAACAACATGATTAAAATGTTAAGGGTGAATGTAGGAAATCACTGTCCTTGCGGCAGCACATACAGAATGCCCATTCATAGTAATCCCTTTTCCCTTACAGTTATTACAAACTTTACCTATATTGCTCCATTTGTGTGGCATTCACCTCCAAACCATATGTACTAAGCAGAACTTGAGCTCCAATATATGTTATTTGATTTTTACTAGTATCTGCTGGGAAACTCAGCAAAGATCCACCCATAGAGGACTTTACACCAGCTCCAGCTCTGCCTACTCCAACTGCTTCGTCAGAAATGGGGAGAATAGCTGGATGTCTGTGGTCTTGCCGCGTGTCTGGATCTGTCAGTACTCATGTGAAGGTTATTCCCAATCCAAATCCAGACTGTGCTATCTGAGTAGCAAATCATTTGGAAATATGTGTCCATATAGCTGAAAGGCATGGAAGAACTCCATTCATCGTCTGTTTTAAGCCTTGCTCCTGCAAGGACTGGGAAATCGGACTAAACTCCAGGAAAATATGTCCAAGTTGGCTTCGGTACTAAAATCTAATACACGTGTATATTTGTTGCATTTTTAAACACTGTTTAAGAGGGAGAGAGCATCACGAAAACCAGATCAGGAAGAGAAAATCCAATATTAAATTTGTCCTGTGGTGTCCTGAACTCCATTTCTTTGGAAAAAGCCATAGCTTTTTTTTTAATGTATGAGTTAATTTTTCTCAAGTGAAACCTCTTCACCTGAGAATTTAAAAAAAGGAAAAAAAATCTTAGTTTCATTTGAAGGGTTTAGGGCTGTTGTGTAATCCTCAATAGCGTTAACACACAAGTTCTACAGATGGCATTATGCACTTTTCTTCTTTCCACCTGAGCAGCTCATCTCTCTGAGCGGCCGTTGTCTCTTGAGAAACACTGGAGTGGTCAGTATCATGTGCTGGAGAGTTTCTCAATATTTGCTGCTTTCTGGTTAGCTGGAACCCAATTCTGTGCCACTGTTTCTGGTCAGGGAGTGGTTTCAGTTCAGGGGTTTTATCTTCCATTCTTTCAGTTTTTTCATTATACAGTTGCAGTCAAGTCTTGGGCTAGTGTCAGCTGTGTGAAACCAGCAAGCTTTAGCAATAATAAACATGTAGGTTTGTGGAATTTCTTTTGCCTCTTAAGAAAGCTCATTCAGAAAATCACTTAATGACACACAGTGTGAGTAGGAAGTGCAGCATGTGAGGGAAAAAGTCCCCTGGAGCTGTGTTTGCATGAGGACTGAATGAAGTGTGTTGTGTTGTTTTTCTTCTTTGTTTCTCATTTATTTATTTATCAAATTAAAGTGAGTGAAGGACTGCTGCTGTATTTAAGGAAAAAAAAAAAAGGCGTGAGGGATGAGCTGCTTAAGTTTCCTTTTTTTTTACCTTAATAGTTAACCTGTGTACCTATGTAAACCTGTTGAGATATACAAATTTTTTTTGTATGCGTGCTGGGTAGCATTCAATCCATGTGCAGGAGACACCAGCAGTATTTCTCTAACGCTTAATCAGCATGTGAAAGCAAGAAATCATTTGGTTTTTGAGCCTGTGGATATTTACCTCAATGGTAAACAAGGGAACTCAGCAAAACTGAACTCTGGTTTCTCCCTGCATAGATAACTTTATTGGACAGAACTGTGTTTTATGTAAACATATTCCTACTCAAAAGTAACTATACAAACACATGTTCCTATCACATAGATTGAAGGTATTTATAAAAGTAAATACAGTCTCTAGCTATTGTTTTCTTCTGTAAGCAGCATTTGGTATCTTGCAAGTTAGAAAGGGTGGAAGCATCAGCTTCTTGGAGTAACATTAATTGTTTTCTTTTGTCTATAAATCTGAGAACAAAATTATTAAATAGACTGGAGAAGAGGGGGGAAAACTCAAATAAAAAGGCACTTACATTTATTGCGTTTTGCAGGGTTGTTTTCAGGAACAACGTATGTCTCTTGGGACTTTGTTTCTTATCCATTTTATAGAGCTCCGGCCTCTTAACAGCACTGCTTTAATGGCTTGTTCTTGGGGTTCGGAGCGGGTACCAGTGCTTGCCGTGAAAACAAGCCTGTTACAAAGAGGTCAGGTTTCACGAGACAGCAATAGACTTGTAAAAACAATTTTTACTGGAACAAATAAAGTCAGAATTAAGAAGAAACCAGAGATTTGCATAAAGAAACAACGTACAGAAGGAGAGACTGTTGAGCTGAATTGGTAACCAATGTATAAATTTAAATGAGGGGTGAGCGGGGATTTTTTGTTTCAAAAACCACATTTAGTGACATTAATGAGTTTTTGTGAAGAGATGGTGCATTGTTCTGACTTTTGCTATCTTTAAAGGTTAATTTGCTGAGGAAATATGTTGTTCCTGCTGAGGTGGAAAAATGTTCTTTAAATATCCGCTTCAGTTAACAACTTGCATTGGGTTTTCTAAATAGTATAGCTGAATCTAGTCTTGCTTGCTATCATTATGACATTTTGTGTTCTGTGAAATACTAATTTTCCTCAGTTTCTTTTGTAGTTCTTGAGAGTCTCACTTCTGTCTTTAGTCTTCAGCTGTAATGTACCAGATGCATGGACATAAATAATTATTTTTATATACATAAATTAAAACCAAATGTGGTGTTTCTGTTGTCTCACTCCATGCCTTTGAATAATCCTACCAATATAAGAAAATTTTGGGTGTGATTTTATAGTTCCTGTGGAGGTGAACCTTTGAAAGGTGTGTAAGAGCTTTGCTTCAATAGGACTGTGTAATTACCTTTCTGCTTTGTTACAATGGTCCTTCCTTATGCCACTGACTGTGCTACATGATGGCTCTGAAACTCGCGTTATGTTGATTTGTGTTGTTCTTATTATCTATGCCTTTATTGCATTCCTAGAGATTTTATTTTGAAAGCTAAGCAGACTTGCCTCGTGTGCTACGTCATACTTTTGGTAAATAAATGGAGAATGCTATTAAGTCTCTTTTTTTCTTCTGATGATTCCTTAGCAATCAAAAGAAAACCTGTTTAAGGAGAGAACTGTTTTCATGTCTCCCCTAACAGGCTTTAAATGTAAGGCTTCTGTTCTAATGTCTTTACGCAAGTTGTGGGGTTTTGTTTGTTCTTGAACCTGGTACTGCTCAAAAGTGAAGGAAAACAAAAAGTGGAACACAGGGAACGGGGATAAATTCTGTCCGTGGTGCAGGTGGGTAGGGAACCGACTGCAGAGTGTCTTGAGGCTGTGGGGACCTGCTGCTGAAAGCAATGGGACAGGTCGTAAAAATGGATACATGACCCATCTCTGCTTGCATCCTGGGAGCTGAATCCCATCTGAGGTGCCAGGCGTGGTTTCCAATAGCCACGGTGTTTGCATCAGGTGGCTGCTACTGCTTTCAGGTGATTTTGCTCTATAAGGCGGTTCGGTTGTCTTGTCAATCACCATCTTTGGGAGGTCTGTTCACACAGCTGCAGCACTTCCACTCTGCTGGTATGGTTAGGAACGCTCATTGCTGCAGCTATGGCGCTACTAGAGGAATTATTGTTGGCCTGGGAAGTGAAATAGGTATACTGGTAATGGGAATATTTAATCTCAGTAGTTAGGTCCATGTTAGGAGTTAATTTGTGCATGGAGGGGGAAGCAACCAGGTGATATCACACTTCTTCGCACACCAATATTGTCTGTTGATGCTGTGCAGTAGTATTAAAATGGTGGAGGGGAGGAGCATTGGTGTGCATCAGTGCTGGATGTGTCCTCTATGCAGAAGGGCATTATTGAGAAGACGTTAGAGTAAATAGGACAAAAAAACATTTCAATCAGTAAACAAGGAAAATAGAGGAATTCTTTCAACACAAAGCTTGAATGTTAAGAGATGGATAACTTACTGACATGGATTTATCTATTGAAATCATGTTTCTGTAGAATTTATACAAGAGTAGAAATTTATTTGAAATCTGTTTTTTTTAAAAAAAAACAAATCAGTACCATTGAGTTTATGCAGAGATTGTTTCCTCTGCAGTTTCAGGGGGTGGAAATGGATGTGGAATAATTTGTGTTGTGAGTTATCCAAAAGGAGCTGCCTCTGAAGAGTTGTTCTTTCTGTTAATTATGTTGTAAGTAGCAATAAATAAGCAATTGATTAGAGGGGTTTGTATTCATTTCCCTTTGGCTTTTATTTTCTGAGCAAAGAAATCCAACCACTGATCAGTTTCTTAGGTGTCTGTTAGCTGGAAGGTATTTATTGATCTGCCACTTCAGTTGGCTCAATTTTGTGAAGTCCTTAAGTTGTAAATGCTCAAAATTATACTGATGCTCTGCGCATCAGGCATCTACTTGGTGACTGCTTGGACTGTTGAGATGAAAGTGTTCTTGCATGATTGAACTTATTTTGAGATCTTTTTTGGTTTTGATTTGTTTTTCTTACCCAACGTGAACTTGTACAACAGGACTATTAAAGGACTAAAATATGAGTGTCAGGAACTGAATGTTGTTTTGGAAAATCAGGGTTTTTTTTGTTAATTGTGATGGGGCCAGTCCCAAATGAAATGTTGAAATGACATAAACTTCATTGGTTTAATAATTGATATGCTTTCCAGCTGCATGCCAGTCATTTTGTATGCTTAATTCTATTTGAGAGTCATTTTAATTTTCATTGAAACATTCTTTTTCATTGAATTAGGTTAAAGCAAAGTTATTTTAAGTAAACCTTCAACCAATGCTATCGAGCAAAGTTGACACGGTAATTAGACCCATCTTTCTTTGCATATAGAAAAGAGGACTATTTGCAGTATTTGCAAGTGTTTTTGCAAGTTGATCTATGATCTGGAGTTTGGTTTAGCCAGGAATTTTTCCTCACTTTAGTCCTTTAAATTCGATGTTCTCTTGTTTTTAGCCATTTCTGCATTTGAAGTCCAGCCACTTTCAACTGAGGTCCAAGAAGGTGGGGTAGCTCGATTTGCCTGTAAAATAACAGCAAATCCTCCTGCCACTGTGACATGGGAAGTGAATCGAACAAGTTTACCTTTAGTCATGGACAGGTATGTAGAGTTACACATTTTAGAATGTTAGTTATTTTCTGTGATAATTTTGAGGCTGCTACGAGAAGAAATCTGAATACTTGCAATATTAAAAAGTTTCCATATGTATAGTATGTCCACTATTAAAATAGCTAGTTATAGTTATGTTGTTAATTAATTTTAAATAGTTGTTATGAGCGCAGACCAGAATCACCTTCTACTGTCTACGCAGTAATCATTGAGCTATGAATTGTTATTGGTGAGGTTTGTAAATTATCCCCTGGAAAGGGAATTGCTGTGGGATACAGAAATAGGTTGAACTAGCGGGATTGCTTTCACAGAAGAATTGATGCTGAACCTGTTTTTCTTTAGAGGGTCAATAAAGAATTATACATACAGAAAATTGAGTTAAAACACTTGGTGCTAGGGAAATTCTACACCGGGGGACTTCCCTTCAGTCTGCTCCCTGCTAGATTCTTTCCTTATTTGGATTGTGTTTGATGAGCCTGCTCCCATCCTTCTTGACATGTAGCTTTTGTTGAACACGTCTAAGATACCTAGCATGCAAAGGAAGGTAAAAAGAGAAACATAAATATTGAAAGCATAGGTGGGTTTCTGGGAACCATATACCAGCTATGCCAGTATATCGGAAATTGCTGCCAAAAATCAGCCGACCTGAAGAGTATGAATGTAGTAGCTGGTTAATCAAAGTTGGAATGGTTGCTTCGGAGGGTGAGAAGGATCTGCTTGTTGAAAGTAAATTCCTCTGCTTTCATCTTGGTGCTGGGGGAACTCTTGCCTGTAGTTCAGCAATGTGGGAAGGTGAGTCACACAGAATGTTTTTGAGTCTCCAGCCTGCTGTTCCCAAGTCAGTGTAGCAATGGATGTTGGTGAATCAAGTCGTTAATTCCATGGTGGTGTTCACTGGCTGAATGCTTATCTACGTTTCTTTCTTTTGTTTCTGTGACAGGATAACTGCTCTGCCTACAGGAGTTCTTCAGATCTACGGAGTTGAACAGAAGGATGCTGGGAATTATCGATGTGTTGCCACAACAGTAGCCAATAGACGTAAAAGCGCTGAGGCACTGCTGAGTGTTATTCCAGGTACTCACCATGTGAGATTTTTTTCAATGGCATTGTATTCTTTTTTACATTATAGCAAAAACACTTACGTGAGTTGAAGAGCTGTGACTGTCCTGTGAACCACTTGCCCAGATAATAATTTTGTTTGCTTGTGTCTTGTCACTAAAATATTGTTCAATGTAAGTTTCCACAATAATCAAAATAAGGCTTTGGTGTAAATTTAATTTTAAACATCCTTAAAAAAATCATGTTTTATTTAATATTTAATTGAGGTTTTGTTTAATTGTTCTCACTTTTTTATTTTTTTTTTTAATTTTTTTTTTCTCCTCCAAAGCTTCAGACTTGAAGCCTTTTCACAAGCCATCTATAATAGCTGGTCCGCAGAACATTACGGCATCTCTTCATCAAACTGTCATTCTGGAGTGTGTAGCCACAGGGAATCCAAAGCCAATCATCTCATGGAGCCGGTTAGGTAGGTCTTAAAATTACAGCGTGCAACCTTCAGCCTGTGGAGAGGAAGTGACACTGGAAAGAAAGGTTTTCAGGAATTAGGTTACTGTTCTGAGGCTTCACGTAGTAGGGAACAATTAGTAGGTTAGGGCAGGATAAGTGAAACGCTTTTAGTTGCATACTTCCAAAGTGCTTTTAAGAAGTCCTGAGGTTTTGGACTCCCCGCTTCTACTGTCAATCCCACGTGGCCCCCAGTGCAGTGGGGCAGGGACCTGCGACTCGGAGTGGGATCCGAGTTGGTGACTTAGGGCAGGATGGAGTGGCTGCGTCCTGTGAAACAATCCTGTAAATGTTTCTCCCCCTCTTCTCCTTAGAAGCAGTATGTGAATGTGATTTGGACCTTGTGTTAATGGGCCATTTGGACTATGTATATACTCAAACCCCTGAGAAGAGAGGGAATGCAATAAGAATAACAACATCTCTCAGCGCATCATGTTTTTCTATGAAAACTACCTGTTTTTGTTCTGACGTACCTAAATGTGGAAGTCAGGACTGTACCTGTAAAGGCATGAAAAGCTTTCCTACATTTTTGTTTCTGAAAGTAGGAGAAATAAACATATTTCCTAGTTGATTCAGTGGCTCTTATAGGCAAACAAGTAAGAAGAAAGTTAACGAACAGTCATAGAGCATTTACTGTGAAAATAGACGAAAATATATGTTAATCAAATATACTCATTTTATTACTGGCGTAATTCAGAAAGAGATGATCCCTGTTTGTAAAGATGATGTGGATGTTGGTAGTGATGGACTGAATCATTGTGCGAGACAATTGGGCAGGATAACTGGGAAAATGGCATTAGCTTTTTAGCTGTGAAGGTGAATTTTTGATATAAACCACTTACTGGGGGAGACCTGACCGTCTGAATGGTCAGTTAGCTAGGATGAAGAGCAAAGCAAATGCAAAATGGAAACCTCTGAAGCTCATCTGTGATTTCCCTTTGTATCTTTTGACTTTTAAACACTAATCTATGCCATTGCTGCCTGGGCATGAACAGCCCATATATTGAACAGCCTTGTAACCACACTTCTTCCACTCTTTCCAATAGACCATAAGTCCATTGACGTCTTCAATACCCGTGTCCTTGGAAATGGGAACCTCATGATCTCCGATGTAAAGGTGCAGCATGCAGGCGTGTATGTCTGCCGAGCCACTATTCCAGGCACACGAAACTTCACAGTAGCAATGGCAACTCTTACTGTGCTGGGTGAGCGCGCTTTGACTTCCACAGTGCCTTTGAACAACTTCTGTGTGTCTTGAGCTGTGCTAATACTTGGTTGAATTTTTCTCTCGTAAGGCACCAAGGGCTGTAGGGAGACTGCAGAGATGAAGCAGATCACAGAACTGTGGCTGCCTTCTTCTGTCTGTTGACTTAGATGAGAAGTGTCAGCTACTCAGTGTTTGAGTTATAAACTAGCAGTTCATTTGCACTTGCTTGGAGATACCCAGGTGCAATGTTTGCTCTGGGAAAACAGGCTTTCAACACAGAAAAGAATCCTGTAACAAAGCAGAAACACATCATGTATATGTATACTTCAGGAGCAGTATGTCATAGGCTGGAGTTTTATCTGTTTGTATTCATAATGCATGCACAAAAATGTGTAGAAATGTTGCTATCTGTGCAGATTGTATATATCTTTAAACAAATGTGCTTTGTTTACATGGAACGTGCTTTCAACATGGGTATATGTATATTTGAGTGGCCTGAGGAGAGGTTTGTGTGTGGAAAATCTGTTATTACTCTGTCCTTGCGTTTGTGTGGGCTTGATTTTTGTTGTTTTTTTTTTTCCTTGTTACTTATCTGTAGTTCCACCCTCATTTGTGGAATGGCCGGAAAGTTTAACAAGGCCTAGAGCTGGCACTGCTCGTTTTGCGTGTCAGGCAGAAGGAAATCCTGCCCCCAAAATTTCCTGGTTAAAAAATGGAAGGAGAATACATTCCAATGGTAGAATAAAAATGTACAACAGGTAAGGTGACAACTGCTGGATGGGAGCTGGGCTAGTGATGTGCTACCGAAGGATGAAATTCCAGTAGCTAAATATAGCTAAGCAAGATATAACTCAAATAAACATGAAATTGGACATGAAATGTAGTTATGGACATTTCCTTGGTGGGAGGAATGCAGATTAGTCAGTACCTAAAATCCTCAGCAAAGCTTTTGTGGTGGCTGCCTTACCTGGGGGTAAGCTGAAGTGGTTTCACCGCAGAGTTGCTCTACATTTACAGTAGCGTAGCAGAGACCAGGATCTCGCTAGTTATTTGAGGCTCCATTTCACTACTTCCCTATAGTGAACCGCTTATTTTAAAGAGCTGGTTAGGAAATGACAGCCCTGAGGTGGTGCTTTTAGCAGGTGGGGAGTAGATGTACAGGTGTGTTTTCACTGTACCTGGCTTTGCAGGCATAAACGTAAACACAGCAGGTTTCAAGGAATACTTCAAACTGCTAAATTTCACAGCTGTGCATCCATTTCTAATAGAAAAGTTTGTGGCTTGTAAGTCAGCTATCCTAAACTCATGAGGCAGAGGCAAACATAATTGTTGCTGCATTATGTAGAGCTAATTTTATTCCGTTGTATGAGCTTTTTCCCCCTTTTTCTTCCTTTTGATTCAGTAAATTGGTCATTAACCAGATCATTCCTGAAGACGATGCCATTTACCAGTGCATGGCTGAGAATAGCCAAGGATCTGTTCTCTCCAGGGCCAGGCTGACTGTAGTTATGTCAGAAGACAGACCCAGCGCACCGTACAATGTCCATGCTGAAACGATGTCAAGCTCAGCGATCCTGCTAGCGTGGGAGAGGCCACTGTATAATTCAGACAAAGTGATTGCATACTCCGTGCATTACATGAAAGCAGAAGGTAAGCAGTTTGACTGAAATGCTATTTAACTACTTGTATGTAGTAAGAAGTCCTTGCACAGACTGTCAAATGCGCGTGGTTCATAACATCAGCAGAGCATGCTGGTGTACAAATGCATGTTGTAACCCACAGGCGTGCTTGGGGAAAAAGGCTTTTGCCACATCATCTCATTTGTGGGACTGAGTGCTCTTCCAACTCACTCTTGTCCGATTGCTCCAGCGAGCAGATTTTGGAGTTAGGAATGGGCTTTAAAACCTGGGGCCCCTGTATCTGGGTTTCCCTCTGGCCTCAGCAGGAGCTTCTGCCTGCTCTCTGCTGGGTGTGTGGTTGGCAGGGGAGTTCAGAGCATACAGCAGAATCCTGGAGGCTTACAGAGTTGAACTTTTCACCAGAGACATCTTTTTTGTCTAGTTCCCCAAATTCTAGTGACTTTACTGGCTTTCATATATTTTGGAGTAGAATAATTGATGCTTTATTGGCTTAACTGTTCTTTCTTACGAAAAATATTGGCTGAATGGTAAAATCTGCTCTCCTGCCCCTCCTTGGTCTCCTACAATAAGAAAAGTATACTCAAACTCTAAATATGCTGAAATAGCCATGAATAGTTTATCCTAGTCTCTGAAATGATATATGAATTCATATATAAAAGGGACTAGATAGAAAAAAAATCAGCAACTAAGCATTTTAAAATCCCTTAGTATTATGGAGCTGCTTTAAGTTAAGGTAAGCTTTAAGGTGATAGAAAACAGCCATTTTTCATAAGCAGGAAAAGTGATTGCCAAATGACTTGAAAAATTGTTAGGTGTATGGCTTACACTAGGCTGGAATGCAGCTCTGTTTTCTGGGAGCGATGTCTTTTTCCATTTCTATTCAGTAAGTGGTTTATTCAAGGACAGGACTGCAGATGCTCAGCGCTGTGTGGAATACCAGCCTGCCATCTGCTAAGCAGAGGACAGGAAGGACAGCTTAATTGCTCTAATGCTGTTGCAGGAATAGCTGCCTTTGCTTTTGCAAGTGGGATATTTCAGGACGCAAGAGAATTTGGTCTGAAGGAAGGAAGGAAAGAGTTTTAAAAGATAAAGAGGACAAGAGGTGCGGGAAATTACCCCCTACACTTTCAGTCACTGAGGTATTGAGCTCACAGCCCCCTCTTAAAGCTAATATGAATAAAGTCACGCTAGATAAGTTATCTGGGTAATTTATGTCCAGTGCCAGTGTAGAGAGCAGAGACCGGGGAAACTTCAAAGAAAACTGGAAAACTGTCCTTAGGGAAGTGTGTGTTTGTGCAGGAAGTACTCTTTCACAGTAGTGAAAGGAGGTATCTTCTAAAATGTGCTTTCTGCAAAATAGTTTGGCAGTCCTGCTTCATTTGCTTGCTTATCCAAAGGTTTTATCTCGTGAAATGTGATTGTAGCTTGTCTCGGTTTAAGAACCAAACCAAACACCAAACAAAAGCAACCACCAAACAAACCCCTCTGCTTTACTCAGACTTGCTTTCTCAAATACCAATTTTTTCATCTCTCCAGACTGTCTTGTGATATTTACTTTAATTAATATAATGCTGTTGTTCATCCTTTCACATTAGTGAAGAAATCCACCCAGGGAGAGTGGGGAGGGCTGTGTTAAGAGGAGTAATTACGGTGGTGGGAATGCAAACGTAGGTGATCTGCATGCATTTTTTCTTTAGCAACGTGACTGTGTGCATCAGGACATAAAACTTTTGTCTTGTTCTGTAGAGAAGATGATGAGCTTCAAAGGCTCAAAAGTGGACTGTACTCTAAAAATAATTGCATTCCGCCTGACAGTGTGTAAACCTTTCTGAGGATGTTGCCCAATATCAAAGGTATTATTAAAAACCTGGAAAATGCCTTTGAGAGAAAGTATCACATCTGCCATCTCTGCAATGTAAATTAAGAAGCAAATATATTTAAAGAAATGCAAATTAAATGTTAAGGAAAATCTTCTGATGACATTCACACCATACTAGGCCTTAGAGGAGCTGACCTAACTGTTGACATTGTCAACACCTTATTCACTCTGTAAGAATTCTGCATAGTCATGTGTTCATGTCAATAGTTTGTATGAATGTTTTGCTTTCAGTATTCCTTTCAGCCTGTCTTTCCCCAGTCTGCCCTCACACCTTGTTTCAGATCCTAATGAAGGTTTAAAATGATCTCAGATGTATCTGACTTGACTATATCTTACTTAAAGATTTTCATGTGTAAGTTTTTACTTCATGCATTTGTGTTCATGTATTGCTCTCTTGTGTTAGTTAGGAGCCACATTTGTCAGTGTGAGCAAAGAGCATTTTATTGCACAAGACAAACAGTGCTTGCCAAGTCTCCTCAGTTGTACTGATGCTTATGATGCCGCAAACGTTAAACAGAAAGGCAAACTGGATAATACACTAATCATTTGCCGTTTTGTAGAGTTTTTTCTGTAGACTTCACAAATGTGGTGGGTGCTTTGAATACAAAAGATACATCATTCCTCGTTTAATTTAACAACTTGAGTATTCTGATGTTTCACTGTAAAAACAGCTTCGGGTCCTCTTCCCTATTTAAAGGAAAAAAAAAGTTAGTATTTTAATCAAGTTAGTTGAAGAAACTAACAGGTGTTTTTTGAGGTTTTTTTTTTGTTTTGTTTCTTTAAGCAGAATATTTTACATTCAAATCGGGGTCATAGTAGCAAGAAGAATAAGAGTCTGATGAGCGTGCATGTTGGAGTGTGTTAATTCCTTGTTAGTGATTTAGAAAAGACACAAAGGGAACACTGATTGTGGTGGAAGGCAAGCCTTGTTCTCTATTATGGCTGTTTCATTAGGGCCTCCGCATGAGGCCTGGCAATCCATTCAATGAGAGAACAAGTCCTTTAATGTGAGCTCGAGGATCTTGTTTAGCAGGTCAGAAATCGTGCCTTGCCATTCCTAATTAACAAGCCATTAACTAGTCTGTTGTGAGATGCTCCTAATCTTGTCTAATTAAAGTGCTATCAAGTTAATTCATAAATGTGGGAAAACTTAATGGTGGAATTTGCCTTTGGTTTTGTTTATAAATTCAGTTGTGAAGAGGAGGAGCTGGCTCTTAGGGAGTTTTGATTAAGTTGACATGCACTTGGTGTGAATTGTTCGTTCACACAGCAGCTTTGACCACACTTATTCTGCTTTATAGCCTTCTTCTATAGTAATAAAGCCCAACAAAGACAAGGACTGCTGCATGCATTGCTATGCATATTTTAATGTGAATTGCTGAGGATTTTTTCTTTTCTTTCCCTTTTTTTTTTTTAAACAACTCACTAAGGAGCCAAACATTTTTGAAGCTCATTCTCCTCTGTTCTTATTGGCCTTTCTCCAAATTAAAGAAAAAAAACCATGTCAATCAAATGTACTAGAATTCACAGGGCTAAAATGAGATCTTTTTGCTGAATAAATTCTTTCTGTTTGTTTCTTTTTTTGGGGGGGGTGTTTGTTTTGTTTTTGATGGAGTGGAGCCCTCGCATTCCTTGCAGTCTGCTATAGAAAGACTGTAAATAGGTTTTGAAAAAAGCCTCCCTGACTCTAAACAAATAGATTTAGAAGTTTGGTATGAATGATAAGGCTATTAGAGCTTGTCTGTTGTGTTACTGTACATTGGGCACAGTTTGTTGTGACTAATTCTAAATAGGGTTTAGAATTGCATTCAGCATCCCTTATTCAGGAAAATCCTGAAACCCCATAAACTGCGCCCCAGCAAGACACAGTTACTCCTGTGTATAAAAGAACTTTTACTCAGTAGTGTTGAAAAAATAGAGGTAGGCTGGGGAAGAACATGAAATAACTTTGTAAGATCTTAAAGCTGACATACTGTCGTGTTTAGGGCTTGTCGGAATTTTTGTTGTCTAACCCTTGCTTCGTGCCAGGTTTGAATAATGAAGAGTACCAAGTGGTCATTGGAAATGATACAACCCATTACATCATCGACGACTTGGAACCAGCCAGCAACTACACCTTCTATATTGTAGCGTATATGCCTCTGGGAGCCAGTCAGATGTCAGATCACGTGACTCAGCACACCCTGGAAGACGGTAAGGCAAATAACACTGGTTTTGGTGAACAGTTTTGTTTGCATTGAAGGAGAAGTGTGCAGTCTAGTGCTAACAGCTCTTAAGGATTCCCAATTATCCATTGACATCAGTGAGACTTGTGGATACACACAGTATGAGACTGAGCCAGCTAATGAAAAGAATGAGAATAAAATAACATTCTGCCAGGGCAACTTTGTATATTGCATGGTGTCTTCTCCTGTGTTGAAAGACATTTCATTAAATCATGTGAATAACTATTCTAGATTTTCAAGAACTCCCTGTGTTGAGAAATTGATGATAGCCTGGGATTTAGTCTCTATGACTCTGTCTTGGACATCTGAAACGTGAATCAAACTACACACCCACTGCATTCTTTTTCAAATTTTGAAGGAAAATTTGGAATAAAAATTTGCTATACCAAAAAAAATTATTTTTTTTGGTCACATGTGCTTGTTAGTAGAATCAGAATTTCATAAGAGACCCTACAAAGTTATTTCTATGCAGTGTTTTAACTAATCTGACCATCATGACAACAATAAATAGTTCATTAGAGCTGATTAATAAATTCTGACGAGGTTAAGCTTTGGCAGCATGGACCACTGCCCCTCCCAGTTGTCTGCCTGTCTCTTTGCTGGTAGTTACCACCCTCATTGCATGGTTGGCGGAAGAAAACATGCTCTGAGTCTTCAACAGTGCAGGTTGTTGTCTAGGCTCTGGGTTTAAGCTGCTGCATCTAACCTTGCCTGTCAGTTTGGTGCTGATTGCCTTTGATTACTGCTGGCAGCAATAAGAGAAGAAAATGTTGAGGTTCTTACAGAAAGGAGCTTGCGAAGGCTATACTGCATGCAGAAGGTGAGAAGTATGAGCAGCATCAAGTTATCCTTAAAATAAACGAGAATCTACAAAAATTCTCGAATTATTTACTCTTACGTTACTGGCACCTTATCGTAGGCTAAGGTGTCAGACGAGAATTTTCCATCTCTCTTTTCCCTGAGCTCAAAAGCTTTATTTTTTCCTTTTTAGTTCCCTTGAGAGCTCCTGAAATCAGTTTGACAAGCAGGAGTCCTACAGATATTCTCATCTCTTGGCTGCCAATTCCTGCAAAATACAGGAGAGGTCAGGTGGTCCTGTACCGTCTGTCTTTCCGTCTCAGCACGGAGACCAAAATCCAAGTCTTGGAGCTTCCTGGGAGTTCCGATGAGTACCTCCTGGAAGGCCTGAGGCCTGACAGTGTCTACTTGGTTCGTATCACTGCTGCCACAAGGATTGGCTGGGGAGAGGCGTCTTTGTGGACTTCCCACCGGACTCCCAAAGCTACAAGCGTGAAAGGTAATTCTTAACTTTACCAGCAGCCTGGAGATGGGGTCAATTGCAGGCTTCATCTGAAGGGTACAAATTTTTCTGACAGGTAGCGCGAGGGTGGGAAATAGGTTTTCTCGTTACGTGTTCTTGTTCTGGTGCTCTAGAAAATAGTGTTCTAACCGGGATTCTGTGCATAAGCTGCACACACTCCTGATTCCTTTAATAAATTCAATGCAGTTAACACATAGTTTCAGGATCAAAAGTTGAAGAGGAACTCATTTGTCTTATGAAAGGCCTTATATGTGACAGGAGAAGGACAAGCTGATCTATTCTTTTGGTGTCAGTCTTTGATTGTTTCCACATGTTGATGTTCACATGTTTTACATGGAGGCAGGAAGCTAGCTCATGTTTGTGAGCTGCTCAAATGTTTTAGCTTGTAGACTCTCTTCCAATTATAACAGTTTTATTCTGTTCTATATCATTTGATTTCAAAAATGCAAAAACCCCAAGCCCTGCTGTTGTTCAGTGTAAAATGCCTTTCTGCAGATGGGGACATTACACATGAGCAGAGTATACAGGTACTTAACGGGTCTAAGTCCATGCGTGTGTGTCTGTATTACCAAAAAAAGCACATATGTTTTGAATATGCAAATTGACTTGATATTGCTATCTAATTTAAGTTGTTATAATTGAGTTTTGGATTACGTTATTATTTAATGATGTCATGTTTCGACTTTGCATAAATGGCTTGACGAAGATGTAGATTTGAATTTGTAACTTGATTTCTTGGCTGTCGTCCACATCCACCCACTTTGGATTTCATTGAGCTTTGACTGCTCTGTTGAGTTTAGCACTTGGTGAAGTGTTTATCACATTTACCCGGGCTCACTTTAACACAGGAGGTAATTTTATAACTGTCTTCAGAGTGTTTTTGTTCTTCTTTGAAAATAACTACCTTTTAAATTTGATTTATTTATATATTTATTTATTAAGATGCAGAATTAGAAAATATTTCTATTTTGATTTATCCTAAATTAAGTTGTTAGATTAGCTTATAGATGAAACAGACATCACAATAAAGGAATAATTATGTGAGTACACAGGTGAGCTAGAATCAAAGTCTTGAGTGGACTTTGGGCTGATGGGCACACAGATTTTTGCATGAAAATTAGTTGTTTTTAGAACATAAGAATATTATATATATTTCTCTAAAACCAGCACCAAAGTCTCCTGAGCTGCGTTTGGAGCCGATGAACTGTACAACCATTACAGTACAGTGGCAGCAGGACTCTGAGGACACCGCAGCTATTCAAGGGTACAAGCTGTACTACAAAGAAGAAGGCCAACAGGAGAATGGACCAATTCTGTTGGATGCCAGTGATCTCGAGTATACTGTCAGTGGTTTAGGTGAGTATATAAAATATTTCTTAACTCTTCTGGAAGACAGTGAAGTCAAAGGACATCTTAGAGAGCTTAAGTCATTAGACATGTAAGGCAACAACATGAGGTTTGGCCATCTATTTTCCCAGCAATAAGCTTTGCAAGCTTAAGTTATGCTGCTGATGGAGTAATCCTCTCCCAAAATAAATCTTGTGTAAGTTGGAAGTAAGATACCCAGCTACTTGTCACAAAAATACAGAATTTATAGTTAGTAAATAGTGCTAGTAACTGACATGTCTTTTTAATATTCAGTTTAATACTCCGTTCTTTCAGCTTTTATATATTTACGCCTGATCTAGTAACAGTGAAAGATTAATACAAAATGTCAGATTTTTCTCTGATATTTCTAGTCTGTTTCTCTGTTACTTGTAGCGTTTGTCACAGGTATGCTGCACAACAAGCACTGCTTGCTTACCATAGCAGAAAGTAGACCTTGTGCATGTTCTTGTCCTGTTAATATTTTTAAGGAGTACTGATAAATATTTGCAGGACTGGATACAAAGATCAGGGTACAGAGACTCCAGAGGGACTCAGGAAGCTTCCCACTGATCATCTGAATCTGATTTCTCCTGTAGCTCTGACGCTGGGTATTAGTCCAGATGTCTTGGTATCGTCCCTTCTAGGTGCTTCTGTTTCCATATGTAGCCTGAGAATTTCTTTCGTAAGAAGATGTCATCTGTAATGCAGCAAACGTAACATAAGACTTTACACTGAGTGTTTGAAGTGTGTTGAGATAGTTTACTTAGGGGTAGTGTGGAGAATGAATCTTGACTAAATTATCAAAATTGACCGGCAGTCTTAAGTAGGTCAAATGGCCTCTTGACCATGCTCAGATATTCTCATCTGCTGCATACAGTTGAGGTACTATTTTAGGGGAGGTTCGAGGAGAGCATTCTGGTCTGTTAACTGGACAACTGACCATCTGTGACCATTTTAAGCCAGAGCATCTGGCAGCAGCTGACTGGTTAACAGAGCTGTGAGACAAAAGAGCAGTGGGTTGAAAGGATGTGGTGTCTGTGTGTCCTAGGACATAAATGTTTTTTTTTTTTTTTGTCTTCTCATTATGCAGTTACAAAGCAGGAATTTCAGATGCATGCAAACTTACTAACTCTGTGATCTACATCATATGGATTTTCTCAGTACAGTAATCCTCCTCAGGTTAAAATATTGTTTTACAGAATTGTTTTAGAATGTATATTACCTGTGTGTTTTCATTGTTTTTTATTTCTAGTAAGCACGTAGAAAGAGGAGAAAACAAAAGCAAAGTGAGTCTGGAAAATTACAACTTTCACATGGTCACTCTGTTAATTGAATTACAAGTGTGGCCATGGAATAATTAACGTGCCTGAGTTAATTATTCAGTCATGGTGCATGTGACGATGAGCGTTTATTCCTTATCAGAATTCTAAGTATCTAAATACGGTGACCAAAACATGGTACATCCCCCATCATCTGATTGCCATAATTTCTGTGTTTCACGTAATGTGTAATTTATGCTGCCGTAGGTTAGATCAACTGAAGTGTGGTTTTATCAAATAACTTCAGTAGAAATCCTCTTTATTTTTCATGGGATGTATTGAGCTATTTGAAGTGTATATCAGATATGGGAAATTTTCCCGTGTAAGTTTCTTTGCTGGTTTCTTATTTTTTGTTTGCTTTGTAGCATTTACAGAAAAAAGGCATTAATTGCTACAGCTACAAGAGACTGGCTTGGCACAGGAAATTTGATTGGGTCATGGTTTTCCACTGGTAAGATGATTACCTATGTGGAAGCCTGGAAAGTTCACCCAGACTTCTCCCAGTGACAGTGCCTGTCTGACTGCTGTATTTGCTCATTGAGAAGCTGCCTGTTTAAAATACTTGTGCGCGTTAAATTTTTTCATAGAAAACAGTATACAGGCAACCTTCTTCTACCTGTGGCAGCTGCTCATGTGGAGAATATAGCAGGTAAAATCCTGTACAATGTGTACACTCACAGAGACTACAGCAACACCCACGCAGGAAGAAGGGAGTGATTTGCTTGTCTTTTTATTTCTTGTTAATAATCTGAATAATTTGGACCAGGTTGTTTTACTTATGCATTTCAAATTTAAAATATTAAGAAGTGATCCTACCTGGTGGAATTGGAGATAAAACAAGGCAAGCCACCACTCCAGGTTTTGTGACTATGGTAAACTGAATCTTCATTAACTAGACAGAGGCTTTGAGAACTAATGTTCTGTCATCCATTTGCCTCTCCTGAGGACACTAACTACTGATTTATTGACAGCCCCTTTAAAATAAATGTCTTCATTATGAGCTACAGGAATTAGTAGAATACTGCAAGTGTGAAACGTGAAGGGGAAATGTGTGTTTGAAGATTTTTGGTTTCATATATGTTGGATAACATGGTCAAAAGAAAAGGTTATTCCTACTTGGCAAGAATGTGCTAATAGTATAGTTGCTTCCCCGTGGCAGAGATGGACTGGTTTCTCATGCATTATCTCTCGCTACTGAAGTTATGTGGCTTCTGAACATTCCCTCTTCATGTCTTAATTTGTCATGACTGAAGGCTTCTCTGCTATTCTGTTGCATAGTTAATAAACTGCAGATAGACTGACAGTGACATTTGGAGCATGTCTCTCCATGGCACTTTCTGCAGATGTTGGTACAGATGCCAATTGTGCAAGATCTGTGTACTTGAAGAAGACTGTTCACTTGTTCTGTGGCAATTGAAGTGCGTCACAGAATCAGAATTCAGAATATTCTCTAATCAAAGAGAACACTAGCACTGGTATTACAAGATTGTTGATTGCATTGGTTGTTGATAGCATTGATGTAACTACTGTAAATGATTTGCAGATGTCTACAGGACTCTTGATGGAGGGACAAGTGTGATAGGTAAAGCAGAATCAACAATGCTAGTGTAAAATACAATGATTGAACATAAAATATAGCAATATGAATATTAATGCTGTATGTTTTAATCTCTTGTTGGTTCTTACCTTGTTTTTTGAGAACGGACCTCTCTTGCTCCAGTGTAGGTCTGCCCAGTTACCTCTGTGTATTTTTAAACTGGGTTATTTAGCATGGTAGTCACCGTGTAAATAGAATTAAATTATCTGATCAGAGTCAGGGCTGCCATTCTCAAAATAAATATCCACAGTTTCACATAGACATTTGTTTGTGTTAAAGGTCTTGGCATTTATTTTTCAATAGCACGCCATTTCCTAGTCCAGTGTAAAATTCCATTATCACTTGAATTTGCCACAGGAACAGACCCCTGGGTGCATACCATGCATTTTTGCCTCTATTTTTAATTCCTCCTTTGCTTCCTCCTCCTCTGGAAAGTTCTGACTGTTTCTGTAACACAAAGTCTTTCATTGTGAGACTCGGTGAGTGTGCTGGTACAGGTTCTGTTTCTGTAATGTTCCGGGATATGTGTGTTCAGGAGTCAAAGTGAGTTTTGTTGGGGGAAGAGCTTGGGAAACTTCTCACTTTGCAACAGGAGAGGGATTGGCAAAGCTTGAAAGTTAAAACAAAGGCAGTGTCCAGAGAAGCTCATCTTCCCCTTTACATGTCTTCAGATTATTTATTTCAAAGAGTATTTTAAGCATGTCATATGCATCTCTGCCTCCGTGTGGTTGGTACTCGCTGCTGTGCTAGGTGGACTGCCTGGCACAGCTCGCCGTGGTTGCAGCTGTATGGCCAACAGGAAGGTAGAACCTATGGAAGACGGGCAGTGACTCAGAAGAACCCGTTTCAGGCTTGTCTGGTTTATTGGAGCCAGGAACTCTTCATAACTAGGTTGTAATGCTGACAGGAATGTCATCCTGGAACAGGTGGGGAGAATAAAATCAAATTCAGTTTCTTGGTTAACAAACTCAAGGAAGCGTGACCAGTTCTGGTGCTCTAACACAAGAACGCTGTTCTTCAAGCTGCCTGGAAGTCTTCCTCTGTGAACTTTTTTTTATTTTTCAGTTCTTATCATGCTAGTAACAGCACTATATTTTACAGCAATATGTTTTACAAACTAAATGAATGCTGCTGGTGATGGGGGAATGCAACATGTTCTTGTGCCATTAATGCCTTCTCTGCCTGGAGGGAGGGAGGAGAGCAGAATTCATGCTCGTTCATCCCTCTGCAGTTGGTGTCTGGGGGCTGTTCCACCTTGACCCGTGGTCGTTACAGCGAGGATTTCAGAAGGTTGGTTCCAGTGACAGGGCTAACGTAGGGTCTCGCTAAACCCACAGAAACCCTGAGGTTGTGGCAGAGATGTGCGCACCTCAGGTGCTCTTTGTTTCTGTTGCATACAAGATGATATCAGAGTAGATTTCAGGCAGACACCTCAGGGGATGGAAAAACTGGTCTGTTAGCTTTGGTGAAAATGCCTGGAGCCCGGAGCCCACATACCTTGGCCTTTCCCTGGTGAAGGCTCCTCCCCAGGAGAGGTGCGGATGGAGGGTCTGGGGTGGGAGCTGCTGGCTCCTCAGGGCTTGGGGCACTTGCAGGCTGCAGGGGACTGGGCGGACACTGCAAAGTGGTTTGATGGTTATGTAGTGCAGTGCATCTGCTTTTAAAAAAAAATAAATAAAATCGGTTGGTGATTCCTCTGAGGCTTGGAGAGACTGCAGGCTCGCTCTCTGGGAAGGCTTCTTCTGTGCTGACTGGGGTCGTCTGAGCTGTTTAACATGAGGGGCATCACAAGCCCTTCCTGTTTCTCCTTCTACTCCAGGTTTGCATCACCCAGTGGCATTTTCCCCTGCCCCAATCTAGTTCTTTTGGAAAAATGATCAGATTGTCAGACTCATTTGTGCGATTTACTCCAAAAAGCCTGTTCTTGATCAGAACAACTTCCCTGCCTGAAGGCTCTTCTGTGTCCTACTTCTTTCAGGTCGCAGAGAGGAGAAATCAGGGAAAGTGCGTTTCCCCTGCCCCCCACCCCAACTGGGACAAAATTTCCAAGTGAAGAATTGTCAAAGTCCAAATGACACAAAGACACATTTTGTGACCCTGCATGGCACTCTCCTCTGCAAAGGGGGCTTGTGCTGAGGAATTAGCCAACTACCAACTACACTTAGTATTCCCCCGGAGACTTGGCCTTCAGTTGTTTAATTTCCCCTGGATCTATTTATATTGCATTACAACCATGATTATAGCCGAGCTTTAGTCCAGGGCAGCAGAGATGACAAGGTGATTCTCCAGTCTCTAGGAATTGGATAGAAGTGTGTAAGAAGAGTCGATGCAAAGAGTTTCTCCAGTTGAACTGCGCGATGCATGTCACCCTAGTGCCTCTTGTAATGATTGTGTAGAAGTGCTCATGAGGTTTTGTAAAGCAGTTTGATGTGATGGTCAGATATGACATAGTGGTTTTGTTTGCACCATATTGCAAGTGGATGTGCTCAAAAATGTAAATTTTAAAACCAACAACTTTGGCAGCTTTGATGACATCTTTCTCATTAAGAACGGCAAGTGCTGTGATGTTGGGAAGGAACACTGTGCGAGCATTGCACGTGGTGCTCTAGTTATTTCTGAGAGCTAGGGCTGTCACTTCAGTTTTATCCCGGGTTTTGGTGGTGTCAAAACGTAGTCTCATATACATGTATCTGAAAATTCTGGGATGTCTAAAATTGTGTATGTAGGCATTGATATTGCTTTTTGGTCATAAGTTACTCTGGAAATTTAGCTTGGGATTCCCATACCAACTCAAGGAGCCCGGCATTCCCGCAGTTTCATTAAGTGATGTGAAGGAAACACAGCTCCTCTCCCATAACACTCAGGTTTTTTTAAATTTCATAGTTAACTGTTCTCAAATGCCATTCAATAAAATATAATCTAGTATTACAGACATCATTTCTGCTTGAGGTATTTTATCAGACATTAACAGTTAATGAAATGTTGATTTGAACAAAGTACAGCTCTGTTTGTTTTTGTTGTGGTTTTTTTTTTTTTTTTTTTTAAAGCCCAGTGCTCTGTATATACTGTAGCCATTAT
The DNA here is from genome assembly GCA_011057875.1 of Pterocles orientalis. Classification (NCBI taxonomy): domain Eukaryota; kingdom Metazoa; phylum Chordata; class Aves; order Pterocliformes; family Pteroclidae; genus Pterocles; species Pterocles orientalis. The sequence goes on from WKFP01014016.1 coordinate 1,384,037, forward strand.
ATTTACATTGTTCCATAGTGAAAAGTGTCTAATAGCTCAGTAGGTGACCAGGACAAATATTATCATTTATTTCCACTGTTTACAGCTGGGTCAGTCTAGTGTTTACTCACACTGATTACATCCTTAAACTAAACCTCTTATCTGTCAATTCTCCTGATTGTGTGTAACAGGCTTGCTACTACTGCTTATCAGCTGAAACATAAGGGATTTGCTGAGAGAGAGGAGGGGGGATTGGCCGTACTGTGCAGTAATAAAACCAAAAGCCCTAGAAGCAGACCAGGCATGTTTGAAAGCAACCTCTTCCTCAGCCGACTGTGACCTCTTTTCCTTTCACAGACATGACAGTTTCTGTACATTTGTACTTAACAAACCTGGGCTCTTGCCTAGTCCTGGGATGATGGTGCAGGTCCACTACACATCAGTAAACAAGAGATGCACATTCCTTACTTCATAGTCATGAAAGGCAGACCTGTCACCACTCTGCTTGAGCCTGTCTTCCAAATGCAGATGTGGCATATCTGAATATCTTTTTTTTTTCCTTTTTTTTTTCTTTCAGGGTTTAAAAAGGGAGAGAGAGAAACCCTCATAGATTAAAGAGAGAAGAGAGGGGGCTATTTTACCCTGTAACATTTTTACCGCAAAATATCAAAGCAAATGACTCTTTCATAAGCTTTTACCTTTTTTACATAAGGAATCATATTGCATTTTACAGGCTTTAAGTGTAAATAGAGATCAAACTGATTTTTGTTCTCTTTTGTTGTTGGGATTTACAAACTGTCACATCATGTTTTGTTTCAAACCTATGTCAGTGCTAGTGATTTCTCTAGATAAGTTTGTAGCAGAGAGCACCTTTTAGATTCAGATTTACTGTTCTTGCTTGTGCACGAACTAGGTTGCATTGCAGAGGAAGGGAAGGAATCAAACCTCTGTCTTGTGCGGTGTTTCTGATGGTGCCCTTGTTGGTCCACATGCAGTGTGTGCCAGGACAAGAGAGCAGGGAGTATCTGGAGGTTGCACAGTGCACACATACTGACATGAGGTGCCCAGACTGATTTGCAGACTCACCCACTTGGTTCATGCAGCCCTTACGGAAGAAAAATAAACTGCTCTGTTCAGATGAAAAATTGATTCACTCAGGTTGTAAATTGAATTCTTACCGAGCAGAAGCTCGTGTTTAACTATGTGGCCCTTTGTTGGAGCTTATTGGCATGGCATCCATTACAACAACGGTGGTTTTGGCTCAGCTTTATTTAAGCGCTCTTACACACAGCTGAGTGGGAATCCTAGATAAATATCAGCTTGTTCTGAGCAGATTTGCTGGGGAGAGGCCAGTTAACTCTCAGCTGCTAATGCTGTGTGCTTATTGTGCAGTTCAAGTGCCAGATCTGTAAAAATGGAGTGCCTTCCTTCTTGTGTGGTTCTGACATCATTTCTCTTGCACTGTGCACTGTTGCAGATTCGCATCATAATTGCATATTTTCACTTTAGTTTTTGTACTAAAAGGAAGATTACTCTGTTGTGTATTCTTTCTGACAGCATTTAAGTTTGCCTCTATGAAAGAAACTGAATTTATCAATTGTTTTTTTTGTCACATCACATACTTCTGTGCATGTTTTTGGTTTTTGAAAGTAAATGTTATTTTTGTACAATTAATTTGTAGTGGAAGGCTTTAATCAATGTTTAATGTATTTGTCCATTTTAAATTACACCATCAAGCTGTTGAACAGGTTACAGATTTAGCCACTCATCAATTTCAGTAGGGGGTGGAATACTGAAATCTGTAACATCTGCATTAGCAGCTGAACTGATTTTGATGTTGATTAAAATGTTGCATATGACAGACACTAACTAAGAGGAATCTCGAGGCTTTCTTTGAATTAATGTCGTGGAATGTCTCTAAAACTGATCAAAAATTATTAATGTGTCTACATGCTAAGCACTTAATCTTGGACCAGAAAGATGCATTCTTGTTCTCTTGGTTAAGATCGTTCAGAAACGGGTAGTTTGTGTGTTGGAAGGATTGTCTGATATGTTTTTTATGTAACCTTCTTGAACATGCTCTCTGAACTCTTCCAGTTTGAACCCATTTCTCTGGGAAAATAGTCCTGACCATCCTCATGTAAACATGCCTTGACTTCTGCAGTAACTCATCTTAACTAGTGCTGGTGGCTCTTTAAAGGGGACAGAGATCCCCAAGTGGAGAACAGAGAGTGAATGTACTGTACTTCAAAAAACAAACTAGAGTGCTAAGACCACTTAAGCCTGGCTCTCTAAAGAGATAGTGGAAGCTGTCAGGATGAGGGAAGTTTCATTATTTCATGGGACAATGCCTTGTAGCAATTTTAAAGGTAACAGGATAAAGATACCGGCTTTACTAAGGCAACAGGAGAGATGACGTTCCGTGGGCCCACTCCAGTAGCGGGGATGGTTGTTGCCTGGCTTTGAGAGACTTTCTGTCTCTTTGTCAACTGGCCCCATAACTGAGTCAGATGCAGCTGTTTCTCTCATTACATCAGAATAATTGTGTCACAACCCGAAGAACTGGAATCAAGGGTGCTGCAAAGCCTTGGAAATAGGAGGGCGAGATTTTTTTGCACTCTGGCAAAAAAAAAAAAATTACTCTGGTAATTTGCCAGCCTATGGTAAACCAAAATGTGTTTTCTTCAAAGCATTTAAAGGTAAAATTTTCAGTGATGGTAAAGCGATTAGAATCTTGCAGGAAATGCTTTCTGTTGCTTTGCGTTCTCAGGGTAGAAATTCCACCGTTTAAAGCTAAACCTGCGTGGGAATTCAGCTGGGAAATTGTGTCATGTTGATGGAGTAACAGTTAGGATGTATGCAAATAGTGTTTCATTGTTCATCTGCTGGAGCTGAAGGTTAAAATTTGCTTCATGAAAAGGACATATTGATCACTCTCTACATCAAGAAAGTTCTAAATTATTTAAATAAAAACCACCTAAGTTGCTTTTGAAATATTTCTAAGTATTACAATGAATATGTAATAATCATATGTTTTAATAATTGTAATGTAAAAGTGAACAATAAATAAAGACTGATGTCTTGGAAGTGGAAACTAAGTTAAATGTGTACTCCTGTTTAAAGAGGAAAAAGAAAAAACATTTAACAGTGGCAGGAATGACCAGATAACTGCTCAAGTTTATTAAACAAAACAACAAAATGAACCAAACAAAAAAATCCCCAACAACATTCCTGGTATATAACATTTTTTACATTTAAACAGAACTTTAAATACGGTGGGTTCAGTTTTGTGGGTTTTTGTTTGGTGGTTTGTTTTTTTTTTCCCCCCTGAAATGGGAGGATTTGTCTCTGGGAGACAGCATTATTTAATTTGCTATTTATTGGACTTCATTAGTAAAATACTTAAGTCCTGGATTGCAAAGAAACTGCTCCTTGGAGAAAGCTTAGAGAAAACTCCTGTTATAGGAAATTAAATCAACATTGTCCATTAATCATACTGCATGTCAACCCCCAGACCTCTCTTGATTGTTCTTGGTGAATGTGAGGAACCATTAGATGTGTGAGGTCCTTAAAGGTCTGAGTAAGTCAAAGGGGAAGAGTTTAAAAAAATGCCACCATTAGCACATGAAAGAGACTTCAGAGTGGACAGAAGAAAACATTTGCTGTACAGGGCTAGTTACATTTCTTAATTTTTTTCCCGTGTGTGGTTTTTTTGTTATTATTATTTTCTTCCTTTGTTTAACAACAATCCAGATGCTGTGATCAAAATGTTAACTTAATTTCTCCTGAGGTTTGTTTCATTAACTTTTTTTGGGTCATGTTACCACTTGTGATAGCTGTATGGGAAAGGTAACAGTAGGGGCTCTTTGCAGATTCTGTGCTAGTGATAAATAAATGCACTTGTAAAGCTAAGCTAGTGTGTTTGCTGGTAGCTTTCCTGCCTTGAGTAACACCTTGGTTGTCTATTTGCCATGAAGGTATTATTGCTAACAAAAGCATTTTTCTATTTTAGGAAAAGATGCAATTGTGGAAAAGCCAATGTGTGGGGGTTTTTTTTGTTTTGGTTTGGGTTTTTTTTTTTAAGGCTGCCTGGAATCACACTTTTGTGGCAAATGAAGGGAGGGTATGTGGGAAGCTGGGAAAAAAAGCAATCTTGTGTTGGAAGAAGCAGCTCTTGCTGAGAAACTTTTCTTCCAAACCTGTGATTTTTTTTTTTGCATCTGGGAAGAAAGTTAGTAGAAGTAAGTTTTGCATAAAAAGTGTATTTCAGCATTTATACTCACTTCCACAGTGTTTTTACCATTATCATAGTTGAATATTGTACCCGGGCTCAAGCTGGTTATTGTTACAAAACAAAAATACTTGTTACTGTCCATGTTTGTAGAAGCTGGGGCAGGGAAGTACATTCTTGATCCTGTTTGGTAGATCGGTTAGAATCTTGAGTTTTCTGCCTCTTGTGTGCATCCAGTTGTGCGTGCTGTGTCTCTTCATACCACTGACACACTTGTATGTTCAGACAAAGGAGGGGACACAAAATACTGTATGCAACTGCATCTTGAAAATGTGGTCTGTATATCATCAGATCCCAGGGTTGCTTTTAAGGTGGTTGAACTGGAGATGTTTAGAAGCAGTGGGGTGGGACAGTGTCTATGGGGAGGAGAGGCAGATGGGGAGGTGTTGCAGTACTGTGCCTTGGGTCCATTTACCCATCAGTTCCTCACTTTCTCCTTTATGTGTTTAAGACGCAGGGAGGGGTGTGCTCACAGGCTGTTGCCTAGCTCTGTATCTGTGTGTCTATATTTGCATGTGTATATAGAAACTGTTGGGAGAAAAACAGGGTATCTTCTGGCTTCTTGATTGTCTTTGTCTTAGTCTAGTCCAGTACTTCTCCATCAGAAACATATCTCTTACTATATTAGTCCTGTGTATTAATTTTTATTTGCATGATAATTGTTAATGTTGGACTAACATAGCCTTTTTTCTCTATTCCTGTCTTTTGGCTGCCTTCTTACTGCTTCTCACCTGCCTTTATCTAATTTCTCTCAGTTTCCCATCAGTCCTTGTTGCCTCCGTGACAACTTCTTGCCTTGGAAAAACCCCAGCTGTAGCTCTTTCTACCAGTTATTTGTGCTGGAAAACTTTGCTCGAGGGGGATTGGATGTATTAAGTCTTTGTACGTTATCCAAGCAGAGTAGACAGGTATGCATGGGGTGTGACTGGAAGAGCCCTGTAATACATACAGTGATAATCATCCCTCTCCTTCAGCAGTGGCAGCCAGATCATGCTTAGAACAGCTCCAAAGCAGAGTCAAGGTGTAGGACAGAAGAGTGAATTGCTTAGCGAGATTTGGAGTGCAGGCACCGGCCCAGGTAACACTCTGGCTGGCCCAGCAGTGCCTACACCTCCCTCTTGTGCTTGAGCATCCCTGGTGGAAGATCTGCCTCTGAAGGGCCTTCTTCCCCTCTTGTTGAAGCCAGGAGGAGTCTCCCCTGTGGGACCCCAGAGCCTGTGTTGTCCCTTACGCCGCTGTGCAAGGCAGCTGAAGTGCACTGCCTGGAGCGGTGTGACAAAAGCCCACTTTGGGCAGTTATTCACATTTCCACTTTTGTTATTTCTGCTAATAACACGTGCTGTGTTCTTCCAGCACTTTGTAACCATTCCAGTGAGTTTCACAGGTGGGTGAGTGTTCACTGCCCCATCTTATAAACTGGGAGCTTGAAACACAAGAAGGGCCATTTCCATGGAGCTGCTCAGGTACGAATGGTTTAAACTGGGTGTGTATGATATCCCCGAAACCAGTGATAGAACTGAGCTGTAGATTTCCACGTTTCCAGCTTTGCATTCTGTCTTCTAGATAACAGCTCCCCCTTGAGGGGAAACTTCTTTTATTAATAAATTCATAACACTGCTGTTCTGTCACTGGAGTTTTTGTGTGGGTAGGTTTGAGGTTCACAATTTCACCAGGCTGCATAAGACTAACAGACTCCTGTGGCTGTGTTGTGTCCTAAGCAGCTGGCCACAGCTGGGAGTGGCGAGGTGGGTCTGCCAGTGCCTCGTTCTCTCACCTTGGGATGCCGCTTAGTTCTCAGGGCTCATCAAAGTGCAACTTGGAGTACAGTAAAGTAGCAAAAGCTGGTGCTTTTGGAAGAAAGCACCCCACATTCCTTGTGTATCTGTCTGTGCTGCTTTGCGCTGCTCTGCTTGTATTAACGCTGCCATGGTTGCACCGGGACAGGGTGGGAAGTTGGCCGGAATGAAAGATAACTTGGCAAATGGAGGCTGTGGCAGGAGTGAGTGGCTGAAGGGTGAGGGGAAGCAGGACGGCTCCTCTCGGCAGCAGTGTTTGCTAGTGCTGGTTTAAAATGCTCGTCAAACTGCAGGCTCAACTTAGCATTTGTAAAACTGAATTAATGATGGGAAACCCTTTTAATTGTACAAAGGGAGATAGCTAGCTGTGTGTTTATGTTACTTAAGTAATCAATCAGTCGGACTGCTTTCCATTTTCTAAGTGTTGTATAAACTTCATACGCAGAGGAATTACATCAAGATAATTTTGTTCTCCCTTTTTCAATCAAGATAGTAATATATCTTGGATTTAAATCTTGAATGCATTAGGAAAGATAACAAAAATAACCTTGATTATGAGTAGTCTCATAGTCTTCTACTCTGTACCTTTCAGTTAATACTATGTTTGACATGCATTCAGTGCTTGTTCTTCACAAAACTAATTAAAAAATACAGCAGGTATGGCGAAAGATTTAAATGACGACAGACCAGGTGTAAAACGTTTTGATGACAACAGCATTGCTTCCCATGAGAAGAGATCTTGTTTATTAAAAAAAGTTAAAAGAAAAACATTTTGAAGGAAAAATTTAAGCCAGACCAAATTCCCATGTACGTAACTAGGGAAAATACTTTACACACATAGAAAGTATTCTTGGAAAAAGGGACACAATCTTTGAAATTCCATTCCAGATTCTGCAAAGCTGTAATTTACTTTTCCATGTTGTTATTGCTGTTCTATACTATTCTGAGCATCCTTTAAAGTACAGTAGTATTTACCTGTAGTAAGAACTGTTTACATTAAAACCATGTTGTAACCCATTTCCAAGTGGGGGAAAAATACACTTTTTGTTTTTACCACACACCCCAAAGTATAGAAAAAATGGTAGATGCTGCGTTGTCAGCCAGAAGAGCAGAAGGTTTTCAGAAGTTTCACAAAGCCTGAAAGATTTCAGGCAGCTCTTCTTGTTTAGATGCTTCTTTGTAGGGACATTAAACAACAGTTTTGTAGAAGGGTATTAATACTTGGAACACAGCTGAGACGTACTCTGAGCATTTGAGCTCCTGAGAATATTCGGTCCAAATTCAGATTGCACGTTTGACCCCTTTTACATCACCTGCAAGATCTGTCTATAGTGCTTTCAAGAATACTGTTCTAGAAATTTAGTCCTAATTAAATAGTCTTCAAATAAACAATTAACATCTATTGAATTAAAAGCAACAACAAAATCAACTTGCACAGCTGCTACCGCTGACATAGACTGAGTAATCCTTCTGGTGAATTTTCTTAGAAGAGCAGAGTCCTGGCCTGGAAAGAGGTGAGGCGTGGAGAGGAAAAGTTAGTATAATTGTTAGAGAGAAGCAAATTCTCTTGACCTTCTAGATGCGTATTTGTACCAAATTTAAGGTCACTGAAAGCATTCAAGAAGTAAGTATCTAGTATATTGGGCTTCATTGCCTGGTGACAAGCTGTCACTTGCTGTGTTCTTTTAGTAAACTTTTCTGGGCAAATTCCTGCCACAAAACTCATTATGAATAGCTCATGCCAGTGTGCCATTGAATGTAACGGTGGTGCATATCGGAGCCAAGGACGTTGTAGGCTCCTGGATACTTTTATTATCATTACAAATGGAAATTTTCTTCAGGGCATGTTTTAGAAGTCCAGGATGTGCTGTATGAAAATGTAAAGGCTAAAAATAACACTGCTGCACCAAACCACTAGGGAGGTTGTTCAGCATAATCTAAATGTAATTAAAATTAATACCCTTGCTAAATGTCAAAGATACGCAACCAGTCAGAGAGGCTGTAGAGAATGAGGCATCTAAGAAGATAGTGAGGGAAAAGCAACAGACGTGTTCATGTATGGAGAGAGATGCTGCAATGCATTCATGGCTGAGGAAGCAGACCTGTGCCCTTCTGCCACCACCCTTCAGGTGACGTTACCGGCTCAGCTAAGGCATTTGAGTTGAACTCTGTACAAGTGCTAGTAGCTGCCTTCCCTGCTTCCTAGTTTATTAACCTGTGTAACTGGAAAATATATCTGCTGAATTTTCAATGAATACTTTGCATTAAAAGTAGCGTACAGAGGAGGCTTGATGCCAGCGTTTTATGTCAAGCCTGTTCGATGGAGCTGGATTTAGCTGCAGCAAATGAAGTATGAGAGTTGTCATATTAGAAGTGGTAAATGTATATCAGACTAATTGGCAGTCTATGATCAATGTGTCAGTTTAGCAAATTCACTGTAAAACCTGTCAGCCTTCTAGGTTACCTTACCCCTCCACCTTGTATTCAACAAATGAGTGCCAGATTTTGAGCTTCATTAAGCAGTTGCTTTATTTACATCTGCAAACTGTCTGTATAATAATAGTTCAGTGCTCACACAACTGCACACACCAGCAAGCCCATGGACACCGAGTGTACGTTGGGTATCTGTCTGTCTGGTAAGTGCACCTCCACAACCTGGTGTCTGACAAATAAAAGGGAGTGCTGTGTGAGTGGGAGCACACATGGCCCTTGACACCTGCAATAACAGTGTCCCACTGATGTCTGGGCCCTGATTATAGATGCAGCTGGATATAGGCTATGCAGCCAGTATTTGCTTAAGAAAAATACAGCGGTGGTTTCTGCTTGCATGTATCCTGTTTGTTTTCCTGTTATGACTTATTTTCCATCTAGCAATTTGAATGTGTTTTAGTGCAGTTCCTTGTTGCCCTCTCAAGGAGGAGAGAGACAGACTTATTGTTAGTTTCCCTACCCGAAGTTTTCGCATCTTGCAGTCATGCTTGCAACAGCACAACTCCTAAAGCTTGAGATCTGAGAAGAGTCACCAGACCACAGATGTTTTTGCAATGAAACTGTGTACCTCCTAGAAAGTCACTGTGGTGCAAGTAATGATAGATAGTGTTTTCATTTTGCTGCACAGAAGGGTCAAAATGGCATGGGGAGTCCATGACAGACCGGCAGAAAATGTTGGTTCTGAAGGAAAATTTATTTCATAGCTTCAGGGGAAAGTTTGAGCACTGTGAACAGATTGCTTTTGTCATTGTGTAAAAATTTGTTTGTAAGGTGATGCTGGATGTCAGGCAGTCAGTGCATATGTGATAAAGCTTGGTACCTAAACGGATGTTAAACCAAGCTTGGTAGAGTGCTTATTGCATTGTGTTTAGCTGCATTTTCTGGAGGCTTTCCTCATAGCATGAAGGTCAGGCAAATTGTCTAAACTTCCTTCCTATCTGCAACCCAGAAATGCTGGTCTTCCCTGGGGAGATCATCTTTCCAGTCTCTTCCATCTTATGGAAAGGAACCTTTCATAGCACACTCCTGTTTTGAGGCGTGCTTGTAGTAGCATTTGTGTGGGTTTTTTTCTCTCTTTCTTTCTTTTTCCCCCCCTACCCTCTCTCTACAGTAATGTTTGAGTCACTGTTTTCTGCCGCTCAGGTGTGGGTCAGTTGCTGTAAGTAAGGGAACCTGTTGTATGGGGTGGCACATCCTCTTTGGACCACTGTGTGAATTCTCAGAGGACACTCTGTGTTAGTCACCGAGGGTAATTAAGGCTCTGCTGGCTCCTTAGGACACTTTTTCCCTCCCCCCTCTCCCTCCCTTTCTTCTTCCAGAGATGGCCTCTCTACATAATTCCATTAAAGTGATTGTGCTCCGAGGGGTGGACGGAGGGGCAGTGCTCTCATCTTTCAAAGCAGGACCAATGAGCTATGTGCTTTCCACTGGGCAGCAACAAAAGAAAAGGTCTCTCAGAAGAAAAGACGAGCACAAAAGATCAAAATTAGGTGTTTGTCCAGGCCTCTGGTATTGCTTTCAAGTTAGCTTTTGAGGGCTCACTTTGAAAACGGTGAGCCAGGCTAGTTAACATAAGGGTGTCTGCTAGTTTTAGAGTGTGTTGTTAGAATAATATTGGAAGGAAGCTTTTTGCTTGTGCAATTTAACAGTTCTCTAAAGCGCAAGAGAAACATTGGGACTGATTCAAAACGTTGCAGGCATAGCGGTGATCGAAGGAAACTTAGTAAACCTGAAATCCTCGAGATTTGCTTCACTTCTTTTAAAAAGATTAGAGACATTTAGATGGTTCTCGTTTCCATAGTCTCCAAAAGGCCAAAATGCTGTATGCTGGGAATTCATCCTGCCCCGCCAGCCCTCCCCCACACTTTTTTTTGTATAAAGCTGCTATTGCTGATGGTGGGTAGCAGGAGAGGTGATGTTTTTACTGCAAGGGGGTGTGAGGTGTTGTTTGTCCTGGGGCCCTCTGAGGGGATAGCACAAAGCTACAAAAGGGATATAGACCCTTTTCAGATTTAGACAAATAAGCGAGAGCCATCCAAAGCCGCGGAAAGCCAGACCGTTTAGCTGGATCAATTCACATATGTCATATGTTCTAGTTTCTACCAAAATAAACTTTTACAATGTTGTACAAAGAACAAATTGCTTAGTTTCTACTTGAGTTATTTGGTTTGCAAAGGAAAACATGAGTATCACAGACAGTCTTTGTTCCATCTAACTGTTTAAAGTTACCTTTAAATTGAAAAAGAAACCCGTGAGATGTAGAATATTGTTGATTTGTAACCTCTCAAACTATTTTAATCTGATATTAAAAAGCTGTTATTTAAAATATGTGATCAATTGAAATTCACACTCGTTTAAAAATAGAATTAAATATTATTATCTGAAGCTAGTAATGCTTAGAAATTACATACTCAGAGCTTGGTTAAGATTTTTAAAACCATAATAGAACAGGATTGCTAAGCTGTGTTTACTTGCTTAATCGTATGTACTTGAGCAAGGTAAAAGGGCTTTTTTAGGAAAGGGAAATAAAGTCCAGTACTGAAATTCTGAGAAGGGAATACCTGCTTTTGAGAGGAACAGACCTGAATCTATATCATCCGTCTACTTCCCGGCTTTATGTTACTGTTTGGCTTGATGCGCTTCTCTCTGTCCCTTTCCTCTAGTGTATTTGAAAAGTATTTGCTTATTTTCCTAATAAGTTTCTGCTGTATTTACATTACTTTGCTTCAAAAGTACATTTTTAAGGATAGTATTTCTCAGTGCTCTTCCTTTCCCACCCTTCCCCCTTAATAATTCCCCTGGACCTCTGTTGCTTGGAGCAGACTTTGGCTAGCCCCAGATTTGATGTCAAAGGCCATGACCCGATGTCAGAGCAGCCCATGCTGCTGGCCTCTTCTTTGAATAATTATCTGGAGTTTATTGTGTTGAAGGGACGGGCTTGGGGGCAGCGCAGTCACCCTGGCAAACCAGACCGATGAGCTATCCAGCCGGACCACTACCCAACAATGGACCTGTAGGTTACACAAAAACTCCAGCAGCACAAAAGATTAAATTAAAAATGGACATTTGGTCACAGAAGTTTTGTCCTTAGAACAACCATTTTTTCAACCTTCTGAGTGTAGTGTGGTTTTTGATACCTTTAACTGAAAAAAGTATTACTTAAATTCTCTGTGTAAGCTAGGATAAAACGGAAACGTTTTTCTTATCCCCTTCCCCAACTGTTAGAATCACCATATTGGATGTAGCTTAAGGTTGTTTCTAGGTTTCTAGTTGCTGAACTCCATTCAGAACATCAAGTCACTGAACTTTTTTTGGTTTTTTTCTCTAGAAATTTTGTGCAATCCCAATTCTTTCAGAAACAAGAACAAAGCCCTCAGTACTCTCATTTCTATCGATATTTTCCTTTTAAAGTGCTGAGAATGGGGATGTTCAAAGTGGGTAGGAAAGTATGCTCAGTATCCAGACTTAATGAGTCCCCAGTAAATGATAGTAAAATGTCCATTTTCTCTGGGCTTCCTTATCTTTTCCTTTCCCCAAGCAGGACTTAAAAAGTCTGAAATCCAGATTGTGGAGTGCTGGCTCTTCTTATCAGGACTGAATGAAAGGCTGCTGGAGGTAGACTCACTGTTCTGGAGGGGTGGAGGAAAAAAAAGTACTTTCATGGTCTGACCTCGGATTCTTTCTTAATTTTATCTGGCCCTGACCTGTTGGCTTTGCTCTGGCTCCTTTCAAGGCCTTCAGAGCTTCACAAACATGTAGCAGCTGAAGGAAACAATGACAGGGCTTTTAGGGGTTGCAATATTACACTCTCTTGTAACCTTGGCTAAGCAGCCTGTAAACAGATGCTTTCTATGAAGCATTTTCCAGAAAGACAAAATTTTGGCTGTGTTGATATCAACAAACACAGCTCTGTAACTTGATTTAGGACTCTTCATTTTGTATTCAGTATAAGCTCCAGATGAATGGACAGTGTGTCTCCTGTGCACAATGTGGTCGTGGAACCTGCCGTTACAGGTTGTATATTTATCTTTAATACGATAAATTTAACTGGTATAGAAGAATCTTATGAAGACAAATGATCAAAATCTGAACAGGATAAACACAGGTTGGTCTTCTGCAGAAAACTGATTTGAAGAAAGTGTTACAATGTAATCAGAACATACGCATTTCTGTCTATTCTTGTGAGCAATATGGATTAGGGTTTTTCATTGGTCGTGTTGTTAGTGCCGTGCTGCTTTAAGTTTAGAGGGTTTTAATTGTGTAATAGAATGTATTGAGAATGGATTTTTTTGTTCCATCGTGAAAATGCAAGTGACTTTATGGTTTGTAGTAACTTTTCCTAAAAGTTCAGTCTGTGCAATCTTGGTCATTTAAGAATGAGGTAGCTGCATTAAAAAGTACTTCACCAGCTGCAAAGTGATTAGAAGCACATTTTTGTTTTCAGTTGTTTAACTGCTAATACAGGCATTTCATCTTTGATGCCTCTAGTTTTTCCAGCTGTGTTCACTGGAGGTGCATGAGGACACCATCTGGCAGTAATGAGGTATAACTCTACCAGATGGAACTAACCCATGTTGGCTGGAGAGGTGCTCCTTCCTCTCCCCATGTCAACTTTATCACTAGTGAAATGTCTTCAGAACAGAGGACCTCCTCTCCCTGCTGCCCCTCTTCCTCCAAATAATGGGAGCTGCGACAGCAGGCATCCCAGCAAAACCGAGTTTTTCAGGGGCTATATTTCAGAGGCCAGTGAGGGTCAGCAGGAACACCATTTATTCTATTGTGGAACAATGACAGATTGTTTTATATGTTTTTTGTATTTGTCTCAATATTTTAGAAGAACTGAAGAACTAAGTTTGAGACAGTAACTCTGTGGAATTCCATGGAATACACCAACATGCACTAATACTGTTTCTGGCATGAGAAGATACAGTTGCTTTTGCTTTTACCACTGTGTGTGTATTTACTAGACCATTTATGTTTTCCTAAGCTTTGAAAACTGGGCTCTGTATGTTTAGTAAATAGATATAATTTGAACATACTAAAATCTTAAATTTTGGAGAAGAAAATGGGAAAATCTGCATATGAGTATTTCTGACTGACAGCTGCTTTGTAGGAGCAACTTTTCCCCTTAGTGAAAGAGAAATGGAAGATTTATGTAGAAGCAAGGCTGATGGCAGGTGTAAAGAACACTGAATAACTGAGCTGGTGCCATAAAATGTGGATGTTCCAATGAACTGTGGAGTAATAGAACTGCTAATAAATCAAGTCTCAATTCCTCATGACATTTTTGCAGTTTCTTTCAGTTTCTTGCATGCAGACAGATAAGCAACTGTGGTCCTCCATCCATGCTGGGAAATGAAATGACTTGTCACAGAAACAGAGGTGGAATATCTGAGTGCACTGTAGTATTCTTCTTGAAGAATCTGTTTTTACAACACTAACACCAGTAACTGCTATGAGCTTCCTATCTGCTTTCTGAGAAGCTGAACATAATCTCTAAGATTATGTCTCAGGGATGTAGTTAAGACAGTAAAATACACAAGTAAATCATTGTCATCCGAACTCTTGCCAAGCTTCAATTACTGTGATGTTTAATGTTTTTTCCAAGTTACAATCCATGTTTTAAATGGCAGCTCAAGTTATTTTTTTGCTTATACTTGCAATATTTGGCTTTGCCATAGTTCTACTGTAAGGTGTAGAACCTACTCATAAATTTGCAAAACAAAGAGCAGGCTCCCCCATGTGTCTTGCTGCTGGAAGACCTACGAGGGTTGAATCTGCAGGGCTCACTGCAGGTTTTTATGGGAGAGTGAATGACAGGATATGGGATTCCGGAGGAGTATCACCAGGGAGGAGTGACCTACCTACAAAAACGGGCATAGTAAATGAAGCTGATCCTACATAAACTGTAAAACTGATTTTTGGGACAGTATCTATTTTGATAATTTGAAATTAATTAATATAAGGCATATTTAGCTTTTGTGTATTCTTATTTTATAGGAGTATTATTACCAGCAGTTAATATGGTTATATAAAAAGGGCCTGTGAGGCAGATCTATGTGTGAGGCTATGCCAGTTTGTCACATCTGGCCTATAATGTCTTTTAAGACAGTCTCTGGGTACTCCAGAGGCAGTCTTGTAATAAAATTTATGAATTAGCTCTAGCATGTTTCTATCAGCATCAGTGCTGGCCTCTTGATTTATACAAGAAGTGTAGCTTTTGTGTCCTTTCCATCAGCTTATTTAAGTAATAAAAATAAAAATGCAAATTAAAAAGCTGTAGGTGCTGTGACACTTAATTTTACAACAGCCTAATGCTAGCAGCACTAAAAAAAACCAGCACAAAACAAACCACATTCAACAGAAGCAAATTAACTTAAAAAAAAAAGTTCAGCCAGTTGGTAAATACGCTGCAATATTGCTCCTGTTCACCTTAGGTCTAGGAACAAGCCTTCAACCACTACGCAAATGCTGGCAACTGCAATTGCAAGAGAATTAACTGAAATGATTCAGTGTTACCAGCTGTTCAGAGAAATTTTGAAAATGCAGAGGTGAAATTTTGATGTGAGGTTGTTTTTTTTTTACTTAAACTGAATTTGTGTTGAATGGGTTGAGTAAATCACCGCACCTAATTTGTTTCTGAATAGCAGTGATCTTCTGTGGAAAGATGTGTTACTCCTGGGTGTCTTACGAGCATGACTGATGGCCCCACTAGTCCTTTCCCTGATTTCTGAGCCTCTCAAGCCTCCTGTTGCTGTATAATGTGCATGGATGGCATACACTACATTTGAGACTGTCAGCCCCCCAGGTGGCCATGCTATCCCCGACCTTTTATCAATGATTTATGTGTAAACTACTCAGGATACCTATCCTGGTTAAAGATAAGAAAGCTCCTGAAGTTTTTCTCTCTAAGGATATGTCTGGCTTTGAATGTTTGATCCAGCTGATGACCTGCTAGATGAAAGTGTTTATGCCAAGTTTGTACTGGGATTGCCATTGAGGAGTAAATCATATCATAAGCCTGTAAACGAAACTAACAATTGTTAAAAATAGTCTAAATAGAGGCTACTTTAGACAAAAAAAAAAAATTCTACCGGTTTGTAAAACAAAGAGCGTGCAAGTATCTGTTGGAACTGGAGGCAGATCTTTGGCTGTTGGTTATCTTGTTTTGCATATGGTGAAGCTACGATCAGCATGGAACAGCATCTCGGCAAGTACTTTGCTAACATTACACATGTAATCTGTGAAGCAAGTTTCACATCAATTCCTTTTGCTGCTCAGTACAGTCAGTGTCTTTAAAAAATTCTTTTCTATTCTCCTTTTATAGTAATCTATAACATGTAAGCTTTTCTAGGCCAGTACATAACAGAGCCCTCCTCAGTTGCTGTTGCAGTTACAGACACCAGCAGATGGTTTTTCAACCACAGAAACAGAAATGTGACAACTTAAAAATTCTGACATCACTTTTGGATTGAATTAGTCTTGCTACCAATTGAACCATGATGTCCTGAAGTGGAAATAACCTTGTTTTTCATATGGTGGAGACTGGTTCAGAGACTTTATTTTTAACCAGGTTCTGCTATATAAAGATAATTCTTTTTGAAACTTCTTGTATTACACAAGAGTAAGATGACTGGTACTCAACAGCGTGCTTTTTCTAAAATGTAGTGTGTTAAAGACACTTAAAAATAAGATTTAAAAGTGTATTTTTCTCAAAGACATTTGAATTTTGTTTGGTGGGAGTTACATTTTTGCCTTTCTTCCACATCCCATTATTCTTTCTCTCCTCCTCAATCAAGTGTTAATGAGGAATTCAGGTTTAAAAAAAAAAAAAAAAGCACCATGAGGATAAACAGACCTCACAGGCTCCTCATTCAGCTCAGCAGGGCACTAGACCTTAGCTATTCTTCATTTCACGGTGAAGATGATCAGTTCTGGGTGACCACTTTCAAAGGGCACAGAGTTTTTGAAGGTGCTCGGCAGGATGATAAATTGTCGTGTCTGTCATCTTGTGTCTTGCGGAAATGCAGCAGGGGTCTCTTCTGCAGGAACTTGTAAAGAAAAAGATGGACTGTGACACTTGGCTGGCTGGATGCCGCTTGTTTATGTGGAATCTGTTGAAGAGTCTGCTAAATAGTATTCGAATTCAAGTTTTTCTGAGAATGGAGAGGAGAATCAATTATTAAAACAACCTCCAAAGCAAATACTAATGAGATCTTAAAGATGTCTTGATGGCCTCTTTTTAAAATTCTGGCTTTGTTTTTGAATAATTCAGTTGTGCATGAAATTTTTGTATTCCTACCATAGGTTAAGAAGCCTGGTAAGATATATATTTCTGGTTTTCTGAGACGCATGCTATAATTCGCCTCAATAAGTCACCATAATTTGATTTTGGTGTATTCAGATCACTTGGTACTTTTGAAGTACAGTTATCTTTTGGTTGGGATCAGTGTTTCTAAATGCACCTTCCCTTCACATGTCTTTTGGTTTCTACAAATTTTTAAGAGATTGCAATGATTAACAGATAATATCTTAGTATCTTTCTGAATTTTCAATGTTAAAATTCCATATTTTCTTTTATCGCATGCTTAAGTTGTTCTGTATGTTTATGTCCATCTCCTTCTTTTCTCTGTTCATAAGTTGTGGGCTAGGAACAACTGATGTCATCTGTTGTTAAGGTGATATTGTAAAGTGGAAAAAGCTTCAAAGCAAATGAGAATTTTACTCGTTTGAAAAAAAAAAAAGCCTAATTTTTTGGACATTTTCTTATTTAGATCATGTATTTGTTATATTAAAGTCTATTTGAGAAATGGGAGTGGGCTCCTCTTGCCTATTCTACCATTAGTGTTGAATACATCAACGAAATAGTTTAATACAAATTTAAGAGCCCCTTTTCCTTTACACCTATATTTAGATTTTGGTAAAACAGTCTTTTAGCAATAAACATATATAGAGATGTAAACTCTATCTAGCAATACCTCATTTAAAGATTGTGCTGGTAACTACAGCACAAAAAGATTGTTTCAAAATAAGTATGAAAAGATTTTACAAAATTAATTATTATGAAATTATTATGCTGTCTTTATGGAAACATCGAGTTGTTAGGATTGTATTGCTGGTGCAGAGACTGCAGAGGGAGCTAATGATCTGATGGAAACCAAAGTCCTGTTTGTGGTGAAGAAACATCAGGGATTTGTGTTCCTGTTTATTTCACATAAATAATATGTGAAAGGCCATAATAATAAAACACAAATAGTATATGAGAGGCCATGTCAAATCTCTGCTAAAATGAGGATGAGGAGAGCTTATTTTGAGAAGGGATAATATGGTATTTTAGGGCAAGGAAAAAATAAAGATCAGCATAGTTACATAATGTCTGTCTAGCCCTTCTGAAAATCTTAATATAAGGGAACAGGTTCATTACAGTAGAAGAGGAAAGTGTCCTAATATCTACATTAGTTCTGGGGTGAAGTTTAGCTGAACCTAGAAGAGCTCGTATGTACTAGTAGCAAGCATTACCACCTTGCCAATCATCGTTGTGTGGAGGGGATTTGTTGCAAACACCATCGCAAGGCAGCAGGCTGCAGAGCAGCAGTGCAGCTGTCCTGGTGGTCTGCACTTCTCATCGCCTGGGGTTACCCACACCATCTCCACTTACAGAAGGCTCAAGGCCCTCTTCTAACTCATTTCTCTGTAGCAGTTTTTTACTTGGATGAAGGCCAGTGTATCGTTAACAGAACTGAGAGAAGCAGCTAACTGCAGTAGGGGTACCCAAAGACATGACCAGGGAATACTAAATGGACCCTTCACGCTAGGAACAATGACCCTCTAAGAGTGCCAGAACCAGCTTTTAAGAAAACACATGTAAGTGGAAGTTGTGAGTCAAAGGCATTATTAGCAATCCCTGTTGTTTCACAGTATATCTCCTCTAGGAGTCTGGAAACAAAACATTTCCCATTTATTTGCTGGGTCCTGTCTTCCTGCCTTTGCTTTGATTGCCCTGCTTCATTACAGCCCTCTTATCCAGAAATAAATGTTGGTTTCTGTGGACCTCGTGCTGTTTGTTTTAACAAATCTTTACTGTAGACTGAAAGCCCTTTCAATGTGCTGAGTAATGCTATTAAATCTAGCTCTGTAGCTGTGAAGGTGGGATTTTGTTACAGATAGAAATGTGATATTTACCCTACTCCCACTGATTTCTGTTACGAACTTTGGTTTCAGGCTATTGAAAGCAAGACCGAGAGGTATGTGACCAATTCTAGTGCAGTCTGGGCAAAGATTCAGGGAAATGAGCAGAGGTGGAGAAAAGAGAGCCTTCCAGGCATCCAGCTCATCCATCAGTCTGCTGATTGTAGCAGACAAGTTTTAAACCAAACTTCCAGGAGAATCAAGTTATCTCACTGTCTGTAGAAGTCTGAAAATCCTTATTAACTTCAGTCTAATTATTCCTTTTCTCTTTGTACAGATCCTAGAAGAAAGTATCATGTAAGGCTGCTGGCATATAACAGTATGGAAGAAGGTTACCAGGCAGACCAAACAGTCAGCACTCCGGGATGTGTCTGTAAGTGTTCTAGATGCATGAAGAATTTATTAAGATCAGAGCTGTTTCAAGGTCCCAGCAGCTCTGTGTTTTTAACCTATAAATAACCAATTAATTCAGTGTCAAACAAAGAACCAGAAAGATCATATCTGTGACAAATACTATCCAATCATCCTGCAACTGAGACGGTCCCCTGTGTCCATGAACTGCAGCTGAGGAAACAGGATAGCTGCCAAGCACATTTTCCTCCCCTACTGGGTTGTCTGCATCATCTAACCAGTGACATATCATGTATCTTATGAGAGATTTATCTCTCTCCCTTGTCTCTGTTTATAGTTTTGACTTTGTTTTTGACTAAACAAGTGGGAATGCAGTAGTAATATGTGACATATACTGGGTCAGGAGGGATCTTTAATAGCTTGAACCAGATTCCTGGGTCTGAATACCAGGCATTGCTGGGTGGGGGGAGCTTTGAATCTAAACCTGTGGGCTCAGACCTGTATCTTAATCTGACCAGTATCCATATACAGTTCATTAAATTATTTGTGCTCCTTTTTTGTTTTAAACAGCTGTCCGTGATCGCATGGTGCCACCGCCACCACCTCCTCACCACCTCTATGCCAAAGCTAACACTTCATCTTCTATCTACCTTCACTGGGGAAAGCCTGCCTTTACATCTGCACAAGTGATTAACTACACAATCCGCTGCAACCCGGTGGGGCTACAGAATGCTTCTCTGGTTCTCTACCTTCAAACGTAAGTGTAGCGCTACTAATGAGTCTTGGTTTCTCATTTTCAGATCCTTTGCACTCAGTTTCTAGTCTTCCTGCCCTCTCTTAACTGCCTTTTACCATAGCAACTTTTACCTCCCTTAGAGGACTTTGTCTTTTGCCCAGCGGCGGCTAGTTCTGTTTCTCGGGTTATTTAAGATGTGTTCTGCAGAACAGCTTAATTCTCTAGCTGTGATCCCTGGATGAGCTCTTGAATTTTTAATGACTTTTTAGCTGTCTGAGTGGAACTTAATTTTAAGCTCCTCTTAACCTTTTATAGGTAGCTTGTCTGGGCAAAAATGGGACTTAGGCCTGTGTCTGATTTTAAGACTGGAAACAAGAATTTTTGAGTTTTGTGGGGCTGAGCATGTTATTGTGGGAATGCCACGTTCCTGAATGAGTGGTGCCTTGCCAGGAGAAAGCTGCGTAGGAACTATAGCTTGCTTTTCAGAGAAGCAGTGCATGAGCCACAGAATGGCAGAACAGGGAGGAAATTTTACCTAGGCTTGGTGTTCAACTCTCTGCCCGGGTGCTATGGGAGTTCTGCTCCATTCTTTGCTCCATTGTGCGACTGCCTGTGCTGGGGGCTATGGTGCTGTTGAGGGAATCCGTAGGTGTGCAGCTCCCTCAATACCTGGGTTTACTTGAGCCTTCTAAAAAGAAAAATGCTGTCTTAAAATATAGTTTCCATTGTAATATTGATGGTTTTCTCCTCAAAGAACACATTCCCTGCTGTGTAATTCCTGACTTAACAATTAGACACAGTATAATCGCCATGTAGAATTCTTCGTGTGCAATATGGAGCATAGCAATGAATGCTGCTATGTGACAGGATGAGACTATTGCAAATATATTGGTGACTGCCTTTGCTTATGGAAGATGAAAATACTAAATGAGATTTAATAAAACAATATCTGTAGATACCATTTTAAATTGTGATTTAATCTTGACTCGGGTATTATCACCTGGAATTAACCTTGGTGTATATGAAAGATTTCCCCCTGCCTCTAGAATCAAAATAAAGAAGAATGTCTACAACTGACTTTGTGATCAAACAGTAAACTACAATATTACAATCAATATTATCAACTTTACAATTAATAAATTACCAAATATGACTACTACAAGATGAGTAGAGAAATTTCATATTCTGTAGACATCCCCTAAACATGAGGTGATAGAGGCTGTAAGGGAAGGTGCACACATAGCCTGTGTCTGTTGTGTCAACTGAGAAGCAGATCCAGGAATAGCTGATGGAGCCAACAGCACATGCCTCTTCAGCTGGGCTGCTGGTTGTAGTTTAAGTGTTACTCCAGCTTGAAGCATAGTGTCCTTATGGACAAACGTGGAAAGAGCTGAGTTTGGGATACCTACTGGATATTCTTGGTCTTGCTTGTGGATCAGCTGTCCAAACAACCTTTATGAAAACTTGAGTTCAAGTCAACTGACAGCAGACATAGTATCCTCCAGAGAGCTCCAGGGTTAGTACAATTACATTTTGAGCTAGACAGCGCAGATGGACCATGGGTCTGGGCTTGAACTGGTTTGTCTTGTGTTGAACTGACAGTGAGAATCTACTCACAGTGACTAAGAGATATTATTTGAATTTGGGATCTTCAAGTCAACTGCGGCTGTTAAATTTATTTTATTCCTTCATCTGTGCAGGTCAGAGACTCACATGTTAGTTCAAGGTCTTGAGCCGAAAACCATGTATGAATTTGCAGTTCGGCTGCATGTGGACCAGCTCTCCAGTCCCTGGAGTCCAGTAGTCTACCATACTACTCTTCCAGAAGGTAAGACACTAGGAGAGGACCATGTGGTTCTAAAAAGAAAGCTCTGTAAACCAAATGCCCTGAAAAATTGCTTATTAATTTTAAGCTGTCTGTAGGAGAGAAAGATACTTTCCTCTAAGATACAGATATTGCACTTCTCGGTGAGAGATAGCAAAATGCTGTCGGAAAATCCTTGTTTTGGAACTGTGAAATTATTTTTCAAAATCTACCTAAAATCAGGAACAATTTTTATTAAAAAATGTGATATATATTTACACCATTAGCAAACACTGAATGGAAATAACTTGAATGAAAAATTCAAAATATGTACAGAAGAGGCATGGCTGATTCATAGGCATTATGAGAACATATTCTAAAACCCAGAAGTTTTAGAAACTGTAAAAATACTCCATCTACTGCCCTAGCTGCTGGTTTGTTTTTCTGTCAGCTTAGTTAGTGAAACTTCAGTTTCATGTTCTTAGCATTGCAATGTTTGGGATGTATCTGTTCACAGCATAATGATGTGGGTTTTTTGTCAGTAACTGTTTTCTTCTGGAGTTGAAGGAAAAATATGAAATTTGCTTTTACAAGATGTAAGCTATTGACCAGATCAGAGTTAATGGGAGAGTTTCTCTTGAGGAGCAGTCTGTGTTTGTTTATAAGTTTATCTGGGATGTAGCAGTAGCCATTAGGTCTGCACATCCATTTCTTTCTGACCAATTTAATTGCATGTAAATTAGGTTAGCCTAATAGCATTGTGTTACTGTTCTCACAGCACCATCTGGCCCTCCAGTAGGAGTGAAGGTGACTTTGATAGAGGATGATACTGCTTTGGTTTCCTGGAAGCCACCTGATGGTCCTGAAACAGTTGTTACACGATATACTATCCTCTATGCATCCAGGAAGTCTTGGATTGCTGGGGAATGGCAAGTGTTGCACAGAGAAGGTAAACTAAAAGCATAAACCTATGGCCTGGACAAACTGTGATGCTACTTTTAAGATGCTTTGTTACTTTCAGCTCCCTAGGATTACACTAGTAAATTCATTCATATAAATGTTCACATAAAAGTTCTAATTAATTAAGAATTATTCCCATGGTTATGATGAAAATGTGTTAAAAAACAATTAATACTCAGAAAGTGAGGGGGGAGGGGCTGTGTTGCTTTGGAGCTCAGTGTGTGCACATGAACCAAAATGTCTCATAAATCCAATTACATCCATCTTAGTTCTGCTGTAACCGTGCTTGTGATGGTTTCAGTCTGTAAATCATATCATCACAGAATCATAGAATGGCCTGGGTTGGAAAGGACCTTAAAGATCATCTAGTTCCAACCCCCCTGCTCTTTGCAGGGCCGCCAACCCCTAGAGCAGGCTGCCCATGGCCCCATCCAGCCTGGCCTTGAATGCCTCCAGGGATGGGGCATCCACAGCTTCTCTGGGCAACCTGGGCCACTGCCTCACCACCCTCTGAGTGAAAAATTTCTGCCTAATATCCAACCTAAACCTCCCCTCTCTTAGTTTAAAACCATTCCCCCTTGTCCTGTCACTATCAACCCCTGTAACAGTCGCTCCCCCTCCTGTTTATAGGCTCCCTTCAAGTACTGGAAGGCCGCAATGAGGTCTCCCTGGAGCCTTCTCTTCTCCAAGCTGAACAAGCCCAGTTCCCTCAACCTTTCCTCATAGGAGAGGTGCTCCAGCCCTCTGATCATCTCTGTGGCTCTCCTCTGAACCCTTTCCAAGAGCTCCACGTCCTTCCTGTGCTGGGGGCCCCAGGCCTGGACACAGTACTGCAGATGGGGCCTCACAAGAGCCGAGTAGAGGGGCACAATCACCTCCCTCTCCCTGCTGGCCACCCCTTTTTTAATGCAGCCCAGGACATAGTTGGCTTTGCGGGCTGCAAGCATGCACTGCTGGCTCATGTCTAGCTTCTCGTCCACCAGGACCCATGAACCAGAAGTCTCTGCGATGCCTTGCTCTCCATAAATAAACTTATAAATGTGGCTGTGTGGGCTTATATGTTTCTTTCAATCACTGCCAATCCAGTTAGCTCCGTTTGCTTAATGAACTATCCCTACTCCCAGTAAATTGCTCTGCAAATTCAGTTTAACTCTCTGTCTCTATTCTGCTGCTGAGCCCCAGCTAGCTAATCTACCAGTAACTCGGGTATGGTGATAGGAACTGCAGTCACATCTTTATGATTAGATGTAGGTATAGTCTAAATTTTTACAGGCACTTTCCAGAAAAATACTACAATTTGAAGAGCTGCATCAAGAATAGATTTCTAGTATAGCCAGAAAAAAAGGAAAACAGCATTTACTGTTCAGTTGGGTTCAAAATAGACAGAGGCAGTTCAGAATAGATAATATTCTAATAATGTATTAAACCAGAGAGGGAAGCTCAGTGTTACAGAGTAAAATCATGTGCTTGAGTAGCTTTTTTAAGAGGATTGGCCAGGAAGAGTTACTGTTTTGTTGTTCTGTGGTGTTTCATGGCTGAAAGGTTAGTTGTCAGCAGAGAGTGAGGCTTTAAATTTCCTGTGGAGAAAATTAATAAAACTTAATGAGTATGTATTCACAGAGGACGAGTCCTTTCGCCATCAGTGAGAGTGAACTGTTGTGGTTCAAAGGTGGTGGTTGTCCTTTGTGCTGCTCCTGAAGGGAGGACAAGGGACCAACAGCCACTTTGAAAGGTGGCACTGCTGCTTTGTCTTTGCTGGAGCAGAATGGTACTTGTCCGGTCTAACTATATTTGGTATTTGAGGTCTAACTATAGGGGGAAGATTGAGCCCATGGTTTTTCACTATTAAAATTGTTCAAAGAACCAGTGATATAAAGTTCTCCAATTAAATTGTTGAAAGAAACAGTGATGTAAAGCTGTCATATTACAGGACCAATTTAATATTAATTTTTACTGACTTAAAAAAACAGTAGATGTAAATTCACAGAGAGCTTATATTTGAAGAAGAAATCTTGTCATTCTGGTGATGATAACACTGTATTTGTTGTATGCAGCAAAGTGTCTGAATTGTTTTCAGGTATATACTTCAGCTCAGCCGTGGCTGTGAAACTGAACAGCACCACAAATAGTATTTTAGCACAGGTATTTTGGATGAGAGGATGGCAGTAACAGTAAACATCTTCATGTGTTCCCATACTGAAAGTGTTGGAGGGAATGAGCAAATGGAGAGCTGTAAATCTGAGTGTATTACTATGTCCATCAATGTTAGAGTGACTAATTTTTTATTTTGACAGATACATTAGGGTTTGAGGGATGGCAAGGAATTTGGGCATCTTGACACGTTAGGACAATCTGTAATGCTCTTAGTTAAAGTACAGATGAAAATGTCTGTGAAAGAAAATTAGTATGTAGAGATAAAATTGGGCAAATACTGTGATAGTCCTGTGACAGTCTTTTCACAGGTAATTTGAGGTAGATGCAGGGTTTAGGTTTTTTTAGTGCATTTATTCTGATAAGATCAGCTAACCCTATACAATAAATAACATTGTTTTGTCTTGACACTACACTTGTACTGCAGAAGATTTGTGAAATCTTAACCCCATTCCTTTCTCATACCTTCAGAGACACTACCCCCAAATAAAAAAAAATTAAAAAACCCCATCATAACAACAAAACCACAAAATAACCCATCATCTATAGAAATCCTAGCATGGAATTTAGTTTCTGCATGAAAATTTCTACCAATCCATGAATTTAAAAAACAGAACCCTCTAATTTGATTGAGCTTGTGTTGGGCACGGCAGAATTAGAAATTATAACTGCAGTTTGCTGCTGATTCATGATGTGACTTCTCTTCCAGCCACCCTCCCCCCTTTTCCGTAGTTCTCTTCCAGTGGATCAGAAGTTACAGCCTTTACACACTTGGTGTGCAGTAAATCAGTACAAAGTGGTTACTTGCTTTAGTAATGCAGCAGATTTGAAAGGAGCTGGTGGGAAAGAGCCTGTAATATTGAAACATGACCTTTCACCCTTGCTGGTGCTAAATATTACAGCTCCTTTGGTTACAGATACCTCACATTTTACTTCAAATGCTTTCAGCTAATGGGTGTTTTATGGAAGAGCTGAAATAGCTTTTGAAGTAGCTTCCCTTTTGCCAAATGTATAATCTCTTCTGTCAACAAAACAACCTTATATTTTATATGCTCCCATGATACTATAAATTCTGACTTCTGAAACAGATTTGAAAGGTTGAAATTTAGACTTAAGTCTGAAAAGTGCATGGAATATGTGAAAGAGAACAAAGGATAGATTTGTTCCTGTAATTGCCACTATTTAGGGGAAGAAAAGCAATATATTTCTATGGTAGGAAGAAACTCAGGCATTTTAGAAAGGAATTAGAATTTTAAGCAGCAGTCTGCAGTCCCTGTACAGGCAAACCTTTCATTGACTTTGATAGGAGTTTTGCCTGTCTAAGGACAATGCAAGTGGATCCTATTTATGTTCTTAATCTGTTTTTCCTGCCTTCAGGGACTTTAGGAAATGAATCCTTAGCATGTGAGAGAGACATTTTCTCTAATATTTTTAGTAACACAGCTTAGATGCACAGTAATCAAGGAAGCCTACACAGATCTGAACAGGGTTTAATTTTATTTTTAAAGTGTGGTGTAATGTACTCTTCCAAACCTGTCCTGTTCATTTTGCCAACTAAACCTGAAATTTGATAAACTGAACCTGACTTATTTTGTTATGATGATTTTCATACATGGTATGGTGGATCTAGGAGAGGCACATGGTATATGAGAGAGGTCTGACATTCTGCTTTCTCTGCCTGAAACTCTGGTTAATGCTTGGAGCATATCTTCACAGATATGATCATAACATAAACACTATCACACTGAAATGCAGCTAGCGCTAAATTTGGGGTTAGTATGCTGTGTATTGGAGCCACTACTTGACCCTTTGAACTACACTGGCACTTCACAGTGTGTTGTGTTCAAGCAGGATGGAGAGAAAGCACAGAAGGGACAAGAAGGCGACCCCAGTATTCATTCTGTACCCTGTATGTGCAGGTTAAAACATATGAAAGTGATCACAGGCCTCAAACGATATTTGGAGGTGGTATTGGAAAGAAAGTGTAGGTCTCAATGTCTAAATTTCCCACAAATCTTGTCTAACTGGAACTGTTTATCAAATCTTTTCATAGGAGCAATGACCATGGCTTTGCTGGAAAACCTTGTAGCAGGAAATGTCTACCTGGTCAAAATAGCAGCCTCCAATGAAGTGGGAGAAGGACCTTTCTCAAATGCGGTAGAATTTGCTGTCCTGCCAAAGGAGACATCAGAATCTAATCAGAGACCTAAACGCTTGGATTCGGGAGATTCCGCAAGTCAGTAGCAATGTTTTGATTACTGCTGTCACAAGGAAAAAAGATCCCTGTTTGTTTTGGCTTGTAACCACTTTCTGGGTAAACCATTCTGTTTTATGTGAGGCAGTCCTAACAGTGTAGCATCTCCTTCTAAATTAAACCACTTTGGAATTTTTATCGCAGTTCAACTCAGAACTGGTTTAATTCTTTTGCTCAGAAGTTGGCAGTTTGCCTTTCAAATTAGAATACAAAACTGTTTTGAATTTTATGTCAATATCAACTTTGCAGTCACTCTTCTAAGGCACTTCCTTTAAGTCCTTTATTTGGCGTGAGATACCAGTAGCATTGGGTCAGTTAGAACCAGGCAGCACAACAGAAATGAAACAGCATCTCAAATAAATCTGTTGAAATTTGCTGGTTCCTGGTATTCCAGCAACCCAAATCAAACTGTCAGTCAGTGATATACCAGCACATTTTTTCACCAAACAAGTCAACCCAACCTGAAGCTCTTTGGGGAAACCTATGTGTTACCTTGTGGAAATTAAGGTAACATCAGTGGTTTCTCTGTAGAAGAACACCTTGCCTTTGTCTGACATAGAATGGGATTTATCTTGGTGACTTGTTACAAATTTTGAAGCTATTTGGGGAGACAAGAACCAGTAGTTATTCAGGTACATGAACCTTTTAAGCTTTCCTTGTTGCTGTATATTGAATTGTGATTAAAACACAGGGATTTTTCTTGCTCATTAAAAGGAAGCATTTGTCTCTGTGGTTGTCACTGTAACCCGATTAACTTCCTGACAGGGAGGAGGGGGTAACTCTTCTTATTTACTGAGCCTTTCTATGCTCTTTTTTGCTATAGCTTATTCTGACTACTACCATCTGGACCAGAAGTCAATGACTGGCATTGTTGTCGGGGTTTGCATAGCCTTGACCTGCATCCTTATCTGCATCCTGATCTTAATTTATCGCAGTAAAGCCAGGTATGTTTTTATTCTTGAACATGGAGGTCTTTCTCAGTGCACTGATTCTTGGGACATACCCTCTTCTCCAAGAGTGGTAAGTTCTCTGAAGTACCCTGACTCTTCACCTATTCCTACCAGCAGTGGAAACAAAGCACTTTATTGGCTCTTCCTACTCCAGCTGAGCCCCTTCTCCAATAAAAAGAAGGAAGAACCCACAGAGTGAGTCAGTGGTGCTTTGACAACTATGAGGCATGTTTCCAAATAAAAAACCCTTTTGAGTCAGATAAGCACACTGCTTTACATCATCTACTCCTCCTGCTTAACCCTCCAGCCTGCACAGACCTGGTTTGCAAGGCTTTAACCCTCGGGTGTTGCTGGACAAGAGGAGCTCTCACATAAAGCAGTTCCATGATGCAGTTTTTTTGCAGTGGTGCAAGCCACCATCTGTCTCGTCATCAGCTGCTGTGGGGCATAAACTGTCCCAGTGACTCTGCCTGTAACTTTGGGATCAGAACAAATATAAGTTACTTAAAATAAATTTTAAAACTGTCTGAAAATATATTTTGGTAACAAGGGCTTTTTAGCATACATGCAGGAAAAAATATGGATTGGGAGACAGTCTCTGTGTAGCATGGTAGAAAGGTCTTAATATCATTAGTGGATATTTCCTCCAAGTAATACTACTAATCATAAGAATTCCTGTCTGCGCATAAGCTCGTAGCCTACTATGTATGATTAACCAGAAGCAGATGTTATTTTTATCACAAGCAATAACATTTAAATTCCATGAGAGGTACGAGTATGATATAACAAAATGTAAATGCCAACAATATACCAATATTGCTTGATTAAGAATAGCTTTGAAGTTTATCCTTGTTTTGTTTTGTTTTTGGGTTTTTTTTGCATTTTCTTCCTGTGGGTCAATTTTATTCCTGCTTAACATTGTGTAGGAAATCATCTGCTGCTAAACCGGTGCAGCAAAGCACGGACCAGCTGTCACATACCAGCATCTCATTAGCCAGTGCTAATGAGGTGGAGAAAAGCATTGAAGGAATTGCAGAGAATGAAGAATCCTTATTGCCAATGATAGTGGGAAACAGCTTCATTGATGCTAAGGTACTGTGAGCTTTACTCACTCCTGAAACAGAAATCTTTCTTTAGAATTCATTGCTATAAT
>WKFP01014016.1:1413189-1457506 GCA_011057875.1 Pterocles orientalis
AGGGTGCACTCGATCCCACTGTCCATGTCTCTAACAAAGATGTTAAACAACACTGGTCCCAGTACCGACCCCTGCGGAACACCACTGGTCACCGGTCTCCACTTGGACATTGAGCTGTTGACCACAACTCTTTGAGTGCGGCCTAATGTGGGAGTCCTTATCAAAAGTAATATATGTACACTACAAATCCACTCGATTTTTTTTTTTAAAAAACAGGGTCAAATTCTCAAAACTTACCTTAAAGTTCAGCTTCAATACTCGTCTTACACTGTACTCTGTAATCTGCTCTGGCACAGCATCAAAGGATAGAAGCTCCATAGACTTAGGGCTGCTAGGTGGCCTCTGCTAGTCCAAGGAAGTAGGTGAGAGAGTCCTTGTCAGCACCTCGCTCAGTCAGTGGCCACATCTAGATGCTAAGCAGGTATTAAAAAAATATTATTTTTCTGAATATTTACTGGTAAGACAATGTTACATTTTATAAATTCATGTTTGGTCAAAAAATCTAAATGGCAGGATATATATCAGCGGATGTGTAGAGTCCAGGAGTCCAGTGTGACAAAACCACACTGACCTCACTTTCACATGCAGACATACTGATGTAAGGCTTCTTCTATGCACACTGCAAACTTGAATGGAGCTGCTCCCTGAGGATATAGGCAAGAGCTGGGACATGGAAATGGACTCCAGTACATGCACAGACCCGATATCTATGAGTGGTCGCATTCACAGTAACAGAGCAAGAGCAGTGGCTGGAATATTTTGCTGTGTGGTTGCAGCATTATAGCTGTTGGGTCTGGCTTGTGGGCTTGCCAGATTTAGGGGATCTGGTTTTGACTTGGCTCAAGCAGTAGATGAATAACAGACCACAAAAACGTGACTGAGCACTAAGACTGGAGCCAATAGATAGGAATAGAAAAATATTTTCAAATATCTTAGAAATTTAGTTTGTTAAACTAAATGTCTGTGCTAAATCTTCCTCTATTGTAGGGGGGATCTGATCTGATTATTAACAGCTATGGGCCTGTCACAAAGGCTAACTGCAAGAAAAGGTGGCTGTTCTTCCAAGATGCTAAGAAGGTGAAGACTGAGGAGGTAATCGGTCTAATAGGCAGAGATGTGCAATCTTTACTGTAATACCCTGTGTTTGCAAAGGAAGATACGTAGTTTTCTATTTATGGAAAAGCACAATTAGTGGTCTAAGTTTTAATTGGATTCAGTTGTGTTAAGGATGATAGTGTTCTACTTTGTAGTAAAGTCTCATGGAAGTTTCATTCTCTGTCCCAAGTTGCCAGATATTGTAACCCTTTACAGTTAACTGATTACTTTTTTGCATGTGCCCTTTTATCTGTAAGCAAAAGGATTTCTGTGTACTGGATCTATGCATAGCATCTACAGTACTACATCTGTAGAGACTTTGTATAAATATAAATTTAAATTAAATAGGTACTTATAAATAAAAAAAATAGAAAAATATAAAGATTCCCCTCCTACCCTGACAGCTAAAACTTTGTTTGCTGAAGAGAAACCAAAAGAGGGAAATCAAATGATTTACCCAAAGTGCTGAAGAAATTGAGACTCTGAGTAGAACTGTCTGGCTTCTGAAATTCTTACTCTGGACATATTTGCTATTTGGATGAGAAAAATAATAGTTTAAAACTGAAGTGTTAAACTAAATCCTGAACATTATAATGCAAATTCATGCCTATAGGGACATCTAAATAATGTTTATTGAATTGTAACTTCTGTTGCGCTCTTGTATGTTTAAGGAATAGGAATTATTGATACCATGTTGTAAATTTGTATTCCAAAATATTTCCAGAAGCAGCTGCATATTTTTGATGCCTCTTTAAGAAAAATATTTGATACCACCCCAGGAGTACTGCTTAAAGAATATGCATGAAGGGATGGGAGAGAACTCTACCAAGTATGTTTTTAAAATATTCAAGTCTCTCCAGTGAAATAATTCTTTATTAGCCATGCTTAGCTAGAAGGGATTATTTCATCTGTTTTGGAAAAGTATCAGCAAGGCCTGCGACTGATTCTTTTTAACCTCCTGTAGGAAAGCTCAAATTGTTCTGAACCAATGCTGTTAGAGGCACTCTGGCAAAATAGGAGATAGGAAATGCAGTAAAAATTCAAATTATGTCTCAGCTTTTCGATGCTGAACAACCTTTTTCTCTCTGCTTTTTACGTAGCCTCAGAGAAGGTTTGTCCAGGCGGTGTGTCTGTATCAGCCAGGCACCACTGTGCTGATCAGTGAGGATGACTCCCCCAGCTCTCCTGGCCAGCAGTCTAATTTCCAGGTGCCGTTCAGTGTTGTTGCGGATACGGAGCATTCAGCCAACAGCGAAGGGAGCCATGAGACTGGTGACTCTGGAAGATTTTCTCATGAGTCCAATGATGAGATTCACCTCTCCTCTGTGACAAGTGCCACCCCTCCAACTACCAGTCCTTTTGTAAGCAGTGACTTGGGTACAAACATGATGAGCCCTGCCATAAGTAACTGCACAGTCTCTCCTCTGCCATTCGCTACTGACCAGACTCCTACCTCACCTCTTCCGATACACTCTGCGGCACAAAACTGACATCCTGAGGGCCATGCCAGACATTCTTGCAGTGTATGTCTGTTCGAAGGACAATGAACAGGGAGCCAAAGTTTTATTGTGGAAAGCCTGACTAACCTAGCAGGTGATCCCGTATTTCTGTTGAATGTTTTTTTTTCTTTTTTTTTTTTTTGTTTGTTTGGTTTGGTTTTTTTTTTAAAACTCAGTTTGAATGTTCAGTGGTCAACAAATGTGAAAGGACAGTGAAGATTTCTGACTAAAGTTAAAAATATGTCACTGGAGCAAAGGGAAGGCTGTTGACCCTTTTGCTGACTATCTACCTCAGTTTGCCGAGAGGTGAACTCTGAATGACGACTGCTTTACCTCATTTGTGTTCTAGTTGGTCTCAGCTATGGAACTGATGATACTTCCTAGTAGTGTTGTTTTATTTTGGGTTTCTTTTTTTTTGTTTGTTTTCAGTTGTGTGTAGAATGTGTGTGTGTGTGTTTGCGCATGTGTGCGCTCAGTGATCAGGGAGTTGTATAGGGAGGTAAACAAGATTGTTTAGCTGAAGCTCTGTCTTTAAAAAGAAGGAAACCTCAGAGTTTAAAATGTAATGATTTAATGGGGTTGACACAGAGGATGTTAAAAACTGGGAAAACTGGAGTTGGTGCTTCCATGTATACAGCCACATGAAGTCTTGTACCTCTTGATTTCTTATAACCCCAGTAAGCCTAGGACAGTGCCTTTCCCCCAGAAACTTGTGCCGGCAACTGCTGACACAAAGTATGCTATATCCTTAGGACTCTGGGACATGTTGGGTTCCCCTGGTGACAAATTTTGCCCCTTTATTGACAGTTAATGCTAAAAAGCATGGCAAAATGAACAACTATTCAGCATTTCCAAACAGTTCAGCTCTACCCGAGTGTCATGGAATAGATAATATTCCATGTATTCTAGTATCACAGTACTTCTTAGCAATGGTGCCTTGCTTTATATATTATGAAATGACTGATTTGCCTTATGCCTTTTTAGTATTCATAAAGTTGCTTTGGAGTACAGAAAGATGCCTTAAATGCTTCTTAGATGTTTTAAGTAAACTGTATCATGAGTTTATAGTTCGTCTTTACCCAGCTTTGAGTGCTGATAAGCACTGCTAGCATTGCAGTATGTCTCAGAGCTGTTGTTAGGATACAACCCTGTTCCTTGCTTTCACCTAGTGTGCTGTTAGGCAGGAATTTTAGCTCAGGGAGTGACTTTAACCACATGCCAATCTAAAATTCTGATGAGGCTACCATGAGAAATGAAAAAGCCAGAGCTTTAGTTGAAGAGTCTGTTGAAAGAGGTGAGTACTGCTACTGCCTTGAACCCATGCAATTCCTGTTTTATACTACCTCCTTTAAAAGTTATTCTAGTGTTTTTTGGGGTTTTGTTGTTGTTTTTTCCTGTACTCAGGGAACAGTTTGTTACTTTTAAGCTGCCTCACGGAAACGTGGAGCAAACTGACAGGGTATCATGTTTTGTTTCTTAATAGGAGAGACAGAGAGAGGGAGGAGGTTGGAATCATCCAATGTTATTAACTTGCCTGTATCTATATCCAGTCTTCTTCTCCACTCCTCCTCTTTCCCTGTTTTACTTTAAAAAAAAGAAAAAAAAAAAGAAAAAAATTAGGCATATGTTTTTGCTTAAAAAAAACATTTATAATGTAATGTTGAGAGAAAGCAACCATAGGAACTCCTGGCTCTATTTAAGTCTGTCAGAACTCCCATTGACTTTACTGGGGCCAAGATGTCACCCTTAAGGTAGGCCAGGCTGACTTTTGTATGATTCCTCATGTATCAGAAGGTGGTCAGAAGCGGTCAATAAGCCCTACTGTTCTGTCTGTTTTGTGTTGATGGATCAGCCTCTAGTTACTGTAGTTCTTTACCTTGTAACTGTTTGCTAGCTCAGTACACGTTCACCTTTTCATAACTGTTTTCATTCAAATGCTTTAAAAATAATCTTGTACCAAAGACTTTTCTGTAGAAGAGAAGGAAGCCACATATTGTCCAAAAATAATTGAAATAGTTAAAACCTATAGGTTTGAAGAGCTGAATACATTTTATTGTATAAGTAGTTACTAACAAAAAACAATAGGGCTCCTTGATTGTAGTAGTTGATTGCATAGATGAGTTGTATGCTTCTACAATTTTAACTACCTTGCTATTACAAGAGCCTTTAAAGAAATTTATAATACCAGCAGATATCTCCAAAGACTTCCTAGTGTAATTTTTTTCTCCAGCATGTAGTTGATCAACAATACAGTATTAAAAAAATATTTTTGAATATTTTTTATCTACTTGCTGAAGAAAAATAAAAAGAAAACCTTTTCACCAAAGATTTATTTTTGGTCTCGTCAGGCAGAATGTTTAGTGTACAGCAGAGTACTCTTTCTAGTTAGGTAAAGTGTGAATTAATCACAACTAGATTAAGAATGTGTAACTGTAGCATGAAGTTTCACACTTCATCTTTCAGAGTAGCCTCTTTTGTTAGTTTCATTCAGAAAGAGCTGATATGCAGATGGTAACTGTTTACTTCTCCAAAGACTTGTTTGCTGTAAGTACTGATAATCTGATATAATTTTGAGACTTTCATTACAGGTAAAATACTTTAAATCCTAAACTTTTTCTTCCAGAGACCCACTTTGTAGTTAAACCCGTGGATAATTTGAGAGAAACAGACTTCACATAAATTTGTCAGTCTAATATAGATGCTCTAACTTCAATAGCCAAAGAGTTTAAAATATTCTGTGTATTAGAGAGCGGTGCATCCAGGACTCTATTCATCACTCAATGTTTTAAGGTACTTTTTATCAGCAAATAAAGAAAACCAAAGATATTTAAGGTTACCTCAGCATATAGGCAAGCTTAGTTAGACATTAATTATTCTGTCTTTTTTTTTTTTATGTTAACCAAATATAATACATTTCTCCAGAACCCAGTCTACATTCATGTCCTTCTCTTTACTTTGCCACAGTCATGATTCCTAAAGAACAAAAAAGAAGTTCTCCTCAAAATTCATGGCCTATTACTAATATATCACAAGATTTGGTGAGAGAAAATTTGTCTTATGATTGAAAACTCCACCAATGTAAGCAAAGGAATCTCCAGAAAAATTGTATAGAAATAGATACTTTCTCTATTGAACTGAATAGCAGAATCAGTCCTTCATGATTGTAACAGTGCAAAATTGAGCTCGAAGCTTAAATGCTTCATATGCTTGAAGCCAACACATGTAATTATAGATATGATATTACAGATCTTAATTTTCTTTGAAGTTTATACCTCTGGATATCTAAGAAAATCAGGTTTTTCATATATAAACTTTGTTCATTCCATTTGCCTAGAAAGAGCTGGCAAAACACAGCAGGCAGAATGGTTTCAGGTTTTCCAGTATTTTTTTTCTTGGTTATG
Organism: Pterocles orientalis; assembly: GCA_011057875.1. NCBI lineage: Eukaryota > Metazoa > Chordata > Aves > Pterocliformes > Pteroclidae > Pterocles > Pterocles orientalis. Next base: position 1,419,185 of record WKFP01014016.1, read on the forward strand.
TCTGTAGAAACTGGGTCCTGGAGAAAAAAAAAATATTTTTTAATAATGAATTTTACTAAATATGTTCTGGAAGATGAACATAAATGTGGAATTTAGTGTTACACTATGTGAATTGATTTTGTTTAAGTATATTAAGAACTAAGAAGCCATGGCTGGTGTAATGAATGTATACGCAACCCTTGTACTTCAAAAAAAAGAAGGCAAAAATGTTACAGTCGATATGTCTTGAAAAGCATCAAAACTTATAGAGGAAATCTTGAAACTGGCTTACCATGCTAATTGTGTTTCCAAGTGAGGACTCTGCCCTTCCACTGCAAGAGCAATGCCTGTTCTGCAGGACCTGGATCCAAAACTAAATGCTCAATCTGCCCATAGTTACCCTTGTGTACTTTCATCATATTCAACAAATAAAAAGTATTCTTCTCTTTCTGGAGTTATCTACGACAACTGGGAATGTGTATGCTGTGTAGAACAGGGCCTATCAGTTGAATTTTTTGTTTTTCTTTCATAGCTCTGCTTTTGTAAGAGAAACTTGAAAAATCCACATACGATTTATAATAATATACTCTATTAACTGTGCCTTTTCTGTATAACTTATGAGATCTTAACAGAAAAGAGTATTGAGAGATTTCTTTACTTGTTTTTAATGATTCTTCATAGTTCATTCCCTTTTTGATTTTATTACCTTGCTTTGGACTATAAGCTTAATCTTGTTTGCTTTATTCAAATCAGGGTCCTCATCCTATTTTTTTAAGTCAATGGGACAATGAATTTTTTTTTTCCATTTGCATGGTCTGGACAGACAAAATCAGGTTTTTGTTTGTTTTTTATATCTTCACAGTATTATTATTTTTAAAGGACAGAATTTTTACATAGTTAAAACTCTCATTGGCAAATGGATTTCTGTAAGATAACAAGTTACCATGCATCAGAGGTCCACTATAATTCTCCATGAATTCAGGCTTAGCCTGTAGTAAATACTGAGTATTTCAAGTCAGTTTACCTCTTTTTCATTGCAAACTAAGTCAACCTGAATGACTTACCCTTTGCTGCAATCTGAGCATACACAAGCAGAGTAACCATGGACTGCTGGTCTCAGTAATGTGTTACTCTGAGCAAACTCGTAAACCCTAAGATCAGGAGTTCTTGCTCATTTTATTTATTAAAGAATGAAGTTTGTGCAGGGAAAAGTCCATCTCCTAACATGGGGAATGTTGGTCGGTTTTGTAGGGCACTCCATGTTTAGCCAAAAATCTCATTCACACCAACTGAAAAGAGCTGCACAGGTGTTACTCTGGTGGTATTTTCACATAAATGAATTTACTGAAGTTATTCTGGTAAAATTGAAAGCAGAATTATACCTAGTAATTGCTAAAGAGGTAGCTCTTAGCTTGAACAATTGTTATACATTCACTGCTTGCTGCAACTGCAGCTCTGCTAATAGCAAGCAATTTCTAAAGTGGAGGAATTGGACTGCAGGGAATACTGAGAGCCTTTCTATAATAACATAAGCTTAAAATATATTGTTTATATAACTGTGTATTTTGGAACATGTATTTCAAACAATACTGTTCTTCAATACAAGTCCAAACCCAAATCACATGATGTTAATAGAGGCTCGTAGGAAAAGAATACAAATTTGTCTCAAATGCGAGTAAGTTTATTTGTTTGGAATTCCTCTAGATTTACACTGAGACTGGTCCTAATTGACTCAAAAGGGACGTAAACACATGCTTAAGGTTTTGCTGTGTTGGGCCCTCTGGTTCCATTGCGAGCTGTGCTCCTTCTGGAAGTTTTCAGCTTTTCATGGTTGCATATACCTACATTGCATCTGCCTGGTGCGTGTTCAGTAAAGACTGACTGTATATGAAAAACTGACTTACACAAATGTTGCTTTTTGATTGTTCGGCTTTTGGGTTTTTTTAAAGTTGTGAATGAATTGCCAGTGTAGGAGCCAGGTATGTATCTCATATTGTGGTGGTCTGGATCCTTTCACTCCGTGTGCCATTTTCTTCCAAGGGCAGCAATGGCTGACTGGCTAATGGAGGATGGAGCTGAATTGTATTAATTTTATATTTGTCTCAGGGGATCAGCTCTGTGAATTCCATTGCATGAGGGAAGCTAATGTTTGCCCTGATTTGAATGTAACTTTTTAATGTCTTTACTATTTTGTTTAATAATGTGGATTTGTTTTTCTAGCATTCTAGTAAATGTTACCTAGTGTGTTGGTTCATTTTCCCCTCCAGGGTTGTTTATATACTACCCCAAGGTCATGCCAAAAAGTAATAGAAGTTTAAATGCCAAATGTTTATGAAACTGCTGTCTAAATACTGATTGATTGCACAGTTGAAATAAAAGTTTTCCTTAGAAAAAGTGCTACTTGATAAATATTTTATTTTCAGTGTCTCTGAGTGGCTCAAAATAAGGAAGCTATAAATACAGTGCCTCATTTTAGGCTGAGCAGCTAGGGAGATGTTGGCACTTAAAGTCATAAAAAGAGGCAGAGAGTAAACTGCACGTGCCTTATCATTGAAATTCATGGAACTTTCCCAAGCATGTATTCAAGTATCATTTATGTACCTGGAATTATTTCCCACCTAAAAACTCTGTCTGTGGCCCAGTACTGTCAACCACCCATGCAAGATCTCTGTTCTGGTTGATTTTCATTGGGTGTAGATGTGGTTCTCAGCACAGTTGTTCTCAAAAGTCTGAAGAGCTGCTGGCAAAGTTGCACTACTGATTTTTTTCCCAGCTTTTTTTACACCTGCTAACTGTTGAACCTGGTATTTCTACATATGACCAGACTATGAAAATGCAGTTGCTGTTGGTCAGAAGGCAAACTACTATTTTTACAAAGACCTACATTCTAGGCGAAAGTCAGGTTAAATTTGTGAGAAAAAAGGCTGTTTTAGTAGCCTTCTTTTAACCTGAATTCAGAAGGAAAGGAACCGAGAAGTTACCAAACCCAGCTCTTCTATACTCAGTAACATTTTTAGGTCTGATTCATCACAACTGAAGTTACTGTTACCTCATCAAAGCCACTGTTTTCAACAGTCAAGGTGAGTTATGAAGTAAAAAAAAAAAAATAGTATTTGTTCACAACTGAGTACTCTGGCAGGGAGCAAGAGCTTCCTGTGTGGTTGGCTATTGTTAAAAAGAAGAAAATCATTTCACAATAACAGAATTATTACAGTTCAAAAGGAGCTTGAGAGATGTTGGATTTGAGTCCAACCTCCTGCACAAAGCAAGGTAAACACTGAACTTGGGCCAGGATATTCTGGGCTTTCCCCAGTTGGGTCTTGAAAACCTCCCAGCGTGGAGATTCTACAGTTTCTTTAGTTTTTTCTCCTAATGCTTGCTCAGCCTCAGTGTCCCAAGGCGGTCCCCCAGCCAGTTGGAATATCATTTCAAATTATGACCACTGAGTCCCATTTTCCTGTCATGCCCTTCAGTAAAGCACCTGTCTCTCTTTTCTTGGTAACCTTCACTTAGGTCTTGGAAGGTTCTTACTAGGTACCCCTAAGCTTTTTTATTAATGACAACTTTTGAGAGGAAGAAATGTTGGAATAATTTTAAGGACAATCAATGAGCAGCAAGGCTATCAGGTGTTGAATGGTGTGTGATAATGAGACCTTCCATAGACTTTTTGGGAATGTTTGAGATCCTGATGCAGGCACCTGAGCAAGTGAATTACTTCCCTTCAGCCTCTGTGTCAGCCATTTCCAATGCAGGTTTAGAAAGTCAGTCCAACAGGATTCTCACAGACCGCTCACTAAAGACCTGAGTGCATGTTAAAACTTAATTTGGATGAACAGCAAATCAGACATATTATTTGCAACTAGAGTGCTGGGTTAAATCTGTATTCCCTGCTCACATTTCTGATGCAGACAATCTCTCCCTAGGAACCGTTTACAGACTCAGTGACATCAATCTGTGCATCTGTGATTACAGTCTATATGCTATTACAAGGCAGCCTTGCACAAAAGGTCACACAGTCCTGCGAGAATCACCTAGGCCTACAGCGAGCTCCATCAGGGAAAATGCAAATCTCTTCATAGATAAGACACATCTTCCTCCAAATATAGACTAGCTTGCCCACCTTACTAAAACAGCCTATAGATCCCATGAGAATATTGGCAAGATGCTATATACTTTGAGCTACATGCATTCTGGGATTGCTGCAAAGAGACGTGGACAAATAAAACTTATGTCTAGGGAAGGACAGAAATCAACATAAAAAACTGAGTGGCTTTCTCAATTTTATTTCGTTAGACATGAAAAATGTAAAAGCAAAAACAAAGTAATACGAATACCTTAACCTTTACACAAACATCACCTTTTTCCCCCTCAGAAAAAGTGTTCCAAATACTGGAAAATTACCAACTATCCATCCAACAGGAAGGTATGTAAAGAAATAGCCCTGCTAGGTACTGTGAAATTAGCTCTGTGAGCAAAACTCATACTTTACAAGTGGATATCTTTATCCCAGTAAAGGAGGATAAATCCTTGTTATTTTTAATAGAGTTGATTAACAGTTTTGATCAAGGATGAGGACTCCGTATGTAATGCCTCTGAAATGCGGCCGTTTCAGAAAAGGGGAAACTGGCAGAATGTATGTTTCCACAAGATCACAGTGCCAGCAGCAGTGTTACCCATCACCTTGTATTTTCAAGGGTCCAGAAGGGTTTACAGACACTGTGAGGGCGACCAGCTGTGCCCCGTGGGGTGTGTCTCCTCTGGACTCCCCTCAGGCCCCAGACCCGGATGGAGGGGGACACACCTGTGTGTGGGGGGAGCCGTGGACCTACCTGCCAGCGGTGTCTCAGCACTTCAGAGAAACGCCCGCGCGGACCGGGAGGAACCGGAGCTGCAGCCTGGAGGGGAGAGAAAGGCGTTAAGCACGAGTCGCGTGAGGTAAGCGGTAAAGCCGCTAAAACCCCGGGGAGCCCAGCCCAGCCCCGGGAGGCCGTTACCCGCACGGCGCCTGACGGGGGTGACCGCGGCCAAGAACCACGCCAGGGAGCGGCGCGTACCGGCCCCATCCCGCTTCCAGTCAGGGCAGCGCCCGCTCGCGCCCCGGCCCCCGCCCTCACGCGCACTAACGGTCCTAGCGGCCGCGCTGCCCCTCAGCCACCGCGCGCGGCCGTCCCGAGCCTGCTCCGCGCCCGGCACCTCTCCCGGCGCGTCCCGGTGGCCCCGAGCCCGCCCCACAGCGGCGCCTTTGTTCCGAGCGGCAGCCCCCGAGCGGCGGCGCGGGCCGGGGGACGCGCCCGGGGCCGGCAGCCCCGCGGAATCGGCTGCGCCCCGTCGCGCTCGGGGCGGGAGTGCCGGGAGGTCCGCGGAGCGCCCTGAGGCCCCGGCCCCTGGGGGAACAGCAGCCCCTGCGCACACATGGTGCAGCATGGAGGAGGAGGGGATTGTCTACCCCAACGGCAGCAGCAGCTTCTTCACCAGGGCCTATGGGTGTAGTGCTTGATTTGACTTTATAAAACTTTAAGGAAGCGGTGTGATGTAAAGTGACAAAACAGTTGAAGAACCCTGGTGTGAGAAGCCAGGATATGGTTCGTGTCAGTAAGCTGTTACACGAAAGAAGGCCTGATACAGAAGGCCTGTGGCAACTGTTCTGGTAAGAGCAAGGACTAGCCAAAATAGCCTTTCTATCTAGGTCAGAAAGACAAAAATACAAAGCAAGATGACTGTAGCTTTACTATAGTTAGAGCAGGTTTTCCAGTGCTGATAACACCCCCGTTAGAGCAACAGCACGCTCTGGCAATGGGAGGACCAGCAGCCGTCTGCAGAGGGCTCTCAGTACCCTGCTCGCGGTTCAGCGCCAACACGAAGCGGCTGTGGCGTGAATAAACGAGGCGGTTCTGTGACAGGAGCACAGGCTGGGAGGCAGAAGTGCTTTTGGCTTGGGCCCCTCCCCACAAGGACATTGAGGGGCTGGAGCAGGTCCAGAGAGGGGCAACGGAGCTGGGGAAGGGTCTGGAGCACAGGGCTGACGAGGAGCGGCTGAGGGAGCTGGGGGGGTTCAGTCTGGAGAAGAGGAGGCTGAGAGGAGACCTCATCACTCTGCAGCTGCCTGAAAGGAGGGTGCAGTGAGGGGGGTGCTGGGCTCTGGTCTAAAGGAACAAGTGATGGGACAAGAGGAAACGGCCTCAGGTTGCACCAGGGGAGGTTTAGGCTGGATATCAGAAAAAACCTCTTCACTGCAAGAGTGATGAGGCATTGGAACCGGCTGCCCAAGGCAGTGGTGGAGTCACCATCCCTGGAGGGGGTCAAGAAATGTGTCGATGTGGTGCTTCGGGACATGGTTCAGTGGGTGAGGTGGTGTGGGGTTGACGGTTGGACTTGATGATCCTTGAGGTCTTTTCCAGCCTTAATGATTCTAGGACTCGGGACACGGGCCGGGGCGAGGCGGGGCGGCTCCCGCCGCCCCTGTGGGTGCGAAAAACACCGCCGGCCGGAACTCCTGTGTGCGGAACCTCGGCGCCGGCCGCGGGAGTCGTCCGGAGCGCCCAGGCGGAGGCCTCGGGGAGGCGGTGCCGGGTTGCGCCACGCGCGGCGGGGGGGGGAAGATGGCGGCTGTGAAGGGGCTGGAGACGTGCCTCAGGCTGGCGGGCGCCGCCGCGGCGCATCCGGAGCGCTTCCTCAGGTAGTGCGGCTTTCCGGGGGCTGCCGAGCCCCCAGGCGCCGGGCGGTGCGGGTGCACGGTTCGTGCGGGCCTCCATGATCTGTGGGGGGGCCTCGTGCCGCTCCCGCGGTGCTGAGAGCGCTCCTGCAACGTGCTGTGAGCAGCGTGGGGACCGGGCCGGGGCTTCTGCCGCGGCTGCTGCTGTGGCCATAGTCCTTTCTTCAGCTGGGGAGTTAGGGGCTGGAGGTTTCTGTTTCTACCAGCTGTGTTGAAATGTTGGTACCTCTAGAGAAAAAAACTGGTGGAGACTACCTAAATGTACGGGCTGAGGAGGAAGGCAGGGACCTTTTTAGAACCAAGGGTCTGTATCTTGGATATTTGAGCTGTTCGGTGCTGTGCTATTTACTTCCCCCAAACGTCTAGAGCGGTGAAATATGACCAAGATATAGTAAGATAGGAGAGTGAGAAGTTCTGTCCAGCTGCTACTGGGTACACAAAGTGTGATGGAGCTGAAAGGCTGAATAATTATCATGTCTTTATTTCTAGGAATGTTTAGTAGCAGGACTACGAGAGATGTGGAGAAAGTTAAGGAACAGTAGTAACTGTTAAAAGGTGTTCTTCTGTAGCATCAGAATACCTGAGCAGATACAAAAAAAACTGCAGCGTGAGCACGTTATTAACTTTATGGAAAGTGTAAAATGGATGAAAGCTAGTAAATTCTGCAAAATAGGAAATAAAAAAATACTATTAACTGTTGTACTTTTTAAAGCTCTTAATTTTTTTTTTTTTCTGCTTAGTGTGCAAGATGGACTGGCTGCTGACTTCAGAGCATTAACAAAGACTCTCTATGGTTTGAATAAAGCTCTGGGAAGTAATATAGTTCGTGGAGGTCCTTTAAAAGAGCTGGTGATAGAAAATTTTGATGAAGAACAGATTTGGCAACAACTGGAGCTTCAGAACAATGCAGTTCTTGATTTCTTCAAGAAATCTATTGCAAGGGATGCCAAGGATGAAGATCTTTGCCTTCTCTCAGACCAGGAAGAAGTTGGCTCTGATGCAGACACCAGCAGTGACAAGGAACTGGAAGACAACGTAGTGGAACCAGAAACTGAGCAGAAGAATGTTTATACAAAAGATAAAACTAAAGCTAAAGAAAAGCAAAGTAAACGCAGAGAAAGCTTAATGCAGAAATACAGTGATGAGGATTCTGACGTTGACTTTGATATTGAAGCACTGGAGCGAAAAACTAAAACAGCCAAGGAAACCACGTTGAAGAAAATGGGAAGAAAATCTATAGTGGATGACAAGTTTTTCAAGCTGGCTGAGATGGAAGCTTTTTTAGAACATGCAGAGAAGGAAGATGAGAAGGAGGAAGATATTAATTACTTTGAAGACATCATCTCAGATGATGAGGAAGAAGAGTGTGAAGAAGCTGAAGTCAAAGTAAGAATATCAGTAAATTAATTTTCTGATCTCTCTTGTCCTTTAAATCAAGATCTGATATGGGTGACTGCATTGTTGAACTATCAACTGAGGTTTGACTAGGTGACTAATGATTACTTCTGAAGCTTTACTGTAATAATATATTTGACATTAATATCTGGTAATAAAATATCCTAGTGTAGGAGATAGTACTGTCCTGCTATTCCAGTCTCTCTTTAGAAGGGGCTTGGGTGTTTGCATTAATAAAGGAAGAGATAGTATGTTGGGAGAAATAAGCGACCTTGCAGAATTGCAGAATAGGTGACCCAGCAAATGAAAAAAGATGTCACATTGACATCTGACAGAGCACTAAGGTGACTGATGCAGAACAAAGGGCTGTTGGCAAATTCTTTTACCAGGGACATGGCTTTGTAACTCTGATTTAACTTAAGCTGCTGAGTACTTGTTTCAAAAATAAATGTTGTTTAATATTACCAGAGATTCTCACTAGAAAGTAAGAACTGTGCCCAGGGTATAGGGGAATGTGTACGCATTCCAGCAAGTAGTTGGCAAAATGTACTGCTCTTTGACTTTTGTATGTGTTGAAATTGGAAATGAATTTAAGTAGTAGAATATTTAAAATACTTATAAAAGCGATTAGTTTTACTAAGATGTCCTACCACAGGTTAATGCTTCACTAAACTGAATTACTGTTACACAAGTAGTACTGTTCCCCAGGTGCTAAAGACTTTAAAAACCAGGATACCCTCAGACTTCTGTCGGTCTTAACAGTTTTGTTTTTTTGGTTTGTTTTTTGTTTGTTCGTTTTTTCCCCTCCCCCATTCTTAGCCAATTAGAAGTTCTAGAGACTTGACATACAAAGATTTCTTTGATCCGGTCGATGACAGTGATGATTTAGTAGCTAATGATGTTGAAGATGATCAGGAAGAGGAAGCAGATGGTGCTCTTGAAGACCAGAATGAAGAAAGCATGTCTGAGTAAGTATATGCATTATTTGCACTTAGAATGCCCTTGTAATTTTACACTGAAGTGAAGTAGAAAATGAAATATGAATTCCAGACTTACTTTCGTCATGGTTCGCCATTCGCTGTTATCTGTTGGATGTTCGTGGTTTGCATTGTCACCTTATTTTTAAAGTATTTTATTTACTTCTGAGTATTGTCTCTTGATATTTATTTGAATAAATCATTTAATAAATTATTTAACTGTGGGTTAGTTGTAACAGGTAACCATCTAATGGCTGAAATATCATAATATAAAAAATTATAGATGCTTTTCAACCTTTAAATTCTAATGTTACAGGGTTGAGGATGTGAATGAAATGATGATGGAGATGAGAAGTCAAGAAGCCTCTAAAAAAGTTACTTTTAGTTTGCCAGATGACAGTGAAACGGAAGCTGTTACTGATATGCAATTAGAGAAGGCCATTGATCCCAGTGAAATAAAGTCTTCATTTGAGAAGAGACAGGAAAAGGTAATTGGTGGTTTTATTTTGTCAGTACTTCAAAACAGTGGCCAAATGATGTTGTTTTTTTTTTTTTATTGTGTAATTTGTTCAGTCTGGCAAACATGAAAAGGCTGTTTACAAGTTAAGAAAAAAAAAGTGGCTTATGTACAACAGATATGTGCAATCATATATTCCTTCATTGTCATGTGACGAGGAGTTGGAAGTACCTGAAATAAATATTATTTTGTTGTCTTGAGTTTACTTGTGAGGTCTGTGTTTTAAACTTCTTAAAAAATTGTGTTTTTCAGATGAGCAAAAAAATAAAAAGTTTAGAAGAGGAGTTGTTAGAGGAGAAACCTTGGCAGCTTAAGGGAGAAGTGACTGGACATAAGCGACCTGAAAACAGCCTTTTGGAGGAAACAGTATTTTTTGACCATGCGGTCCGAATGGGTAAGTAGTGAGAGGAGGGCTTTCATGAAAGTGTGTTGCATACCATGTTGGGTTTTCTTCTCTTTGCTGAATAGACCTGTGACTCACGAGCAGGGTAACAAAACACTAAGTTAAACTACTTGGAGTGTTTTTGAGGTGGTGCATTTTCATGGTGGAAACTACAGGAAACAGGTTTTTTGTTTGCTTTTTTAAAAATTTTTAAGTTAACTGAAAGTTCATTAATTCAGTGGCAGATTTAGTAATTTACAAGCCATCCATAATATGATTAATCTCTTCAAGATATAGGAAAACATTTTTTACTTCCTTTGCCTTCAGTTGCTAGATATTTGTGAAGGCTTTACTTTTTCTGCTGTTTATTCTTCATAGAGCAAAAAGTATTTCTTGCTGGGGAAACACTAATCTTAAAGTTGATCTCTTCTCTCAGCACCTGTGATCACAGAAGAAACTACTTTTCAGCTTGAAGATATCATTAAACAGAGAATATTGGATGAGGTTAGTATTATCTTACTTGTTTCTCCCTGTTTTGTTCATAGACTTGATTTACAGGGCACATTACAAGGATGAGTTTGAAGCTCTTAAAATGTTAGGTGTCGACTGATCTTAATTTCTGCAACTGGTTGTTCTAATCTCTTGCCTTGATGAATGTGTCTTTAGATTTCTAAGGAACTTTATTTTTACATGCCTGCTAGATGCTAGGTGGTTTGGGCTTTAAAAAAATGAGTGTTTGCAGATAAACCTATAAGGAATTTATCTGGAATATAACTCCAGTCTGTAAATTTTGTCTATTACCATAACTGTAGCACTCTGAGCATTCTGAATACTAACCAAAACTCAGTTGTTAACTTCATTTTTTCTTAAAAGCCACTGATAGAAGGTTTGTATCCCACAGCTTCTTAAGGCTTATTGTTTGTTGAATAAAAAAAATTGGTGCATAGGGAGGGAGAGTATTTAAGTACTTAAGAAAATTACACATTTGTTTTTTATTATACAATTTTCCACTGTTCCATTAAAAATAACCACACAAGCTAGAGCTCTAAGTCTTTTATTACTTCTTTTTTCAAATGAAAGAGTGAAACTTAATGAGTTCCTGGGACTCATAAGCTATTTGCATAAACTAGTTAATGTGTCAGATGAGTAACATGAAAAATATTCTTAATAAGCTGTAGCATGTGATTTTTGACTGTAGTTGGATTTGGTCACCAATTTATGACTTTCTCAGGCATGGGATGATGTAGTACCGAAAGAAAAACCCAAAGAGGAGGCTTTTGAATACAAGAAACGTATCACTTTGGATCATGAAAAGAGTAAACTGAGTCTAGCTGAGATCTATGAGCAAGAGTACATGAAACTTCACCAGGTAATGTAAGCAATGTCTTTCCTTTTGGCTTGAAGTTGACGCCATATAATCTTACACATTCATTTGTCCACTGCTAACACTGCTTTCAGCTTTGTGGAAGTAATTTGATCTTTCTTTTGAGTGTTCACCAGTGAAATGTCTCTGAATTGCATGTTGTGTTACTATCAGTCTTGCTAAAGTAAAATAGCTTTATGAACGGTGTTGCAATAACATCGCATTATTAATGCAGCAAAAGACTGAAGAGGAGGAAAATCCTGAACACAAAGAAATTCAGGAAATGATGGATTCACTCTTCCTGAAGCTGGATGCGCTTTGTAATTTCCACTTCACACCCAAACCAGTAAGTACATAAGTTTCATGAAGTTGGGTTTTTCCCCCTCCTCTCTGAAACTGGATACTTTAAAATATATTTGGGAAATTGAAAGTAAACATTGAGTGTTGCTGAGCTTGTTCTTATTTCATATTAAGTGCCCTATAATTGCCTCTAAACAAACCCAAATAGTTGTCAGCTACTGTGAGATAGTGTGCTCAGTCCTGAATATGTTTCCTTATTTCTAGCCCGTGCCAGAAGTTAAAATAGTTTCGAACCTTCCAGCTGTAAGTATGGAAGAAGTAGCACCTGTTGCTGTTAGTGATGCTGCTCTCTTGGCACCAGAGGAGATTAAGGTAATTATAACTAAAAATCACGTAAGGATCCGGAGAGGATCTGTATTGTTGATAGAAGGATTTATGGGCTGCCAGATCAGTGGGAGAATTCTGCCTCCTTCCACCCTGAGTTTCCTCACCTTGTGAAACTGCTTGCCAAACATTTTAGTGATGGTTGTTGGGATTTTCTGGGGGGGGAATGGGACACTTTTTTAATTTTTTTTTTTTATTTTTTAAATAAGTGGAAAGAGGGGAAAGACTTAATTTTATTGGGCTACACTAGGCCATACTATGCTTTGTTTTTGTTCTAGACTATTATGTGATGGTAATAGCTTTCCCAACATATATATCGGTATTTGGAAGGGGAAAGCTAAATGGCGATAAGGCTGAGCAATTAGCATGTCTTTGATCAATTGTACAAACCTCCCTTCCCAACTTTCACCAGTTTTTGGCCCTTGCCTTAATGCAGCATCGCCCTGAGCTGGCTAAACACTTGAAATCATGGAAATGCTAGGACAGATTTGAGTAGTGTGAAGTGAGTCTTTTATTTTGCATGCTTATGGATCTAGAGATCTTTTTCTCTTTAGGAAAAGAACAAAGCTGGTGATGTAAAAACAGATGCAGAAAAGACTCCCACGGACAAAAAACGAGAACGAAGAAAGAAAAAGCTACGTAAACGTATGAAGCTAAGAGAAAAGGAGAAACGTCAAAAGCTGCTTGAAAAGATGAAACCAGAACAAGGCACAAAACTTAGCAAAAAAGCTGCTGCAGCAAAATTAAGAAAGCTTACAAAAGAAGGCAAAGCATCTCTGCTCAAGGTAAGGCTCTCTTAAGTAGTCCTGAATAACTTGGAGCTTCCCAGCTAAAGAACATGAAAAGTGTAGGGTTTGTTTCACTTCCATCCCTCTTGGCACAACTACATCTCCTAATCTTTCTCCATCCCCTCAGGAATTATTGTACACAGGTATTAAGATATCTACCTACCACCCAAACTTGTTCCCTTGTTATCTCTGAGCAAATAAAAAAGGTAAATGTTGTTTCTGGAAAAAAAAAGGTAAGAAGAAGACAGGAAAAGGGCAGATGTGTATTCCCCCTCTTCCCCCATATTCCAGTTTTGGAAGGACTGTGCTAATCCATACTTGTAACTGTCTTACGGAAAGTAGTGTTGAACACCTTTTTAGTCCTGATTTTGCTGACTAGCCCGACAGCATGATGTCAGTATAGAGGTCTGAAAAAATAACAGCTCTAGTTGCACTTTGCAGTGACCCCTTTGTTTATAATGCATATTTATGTAGATGGTACCGCTTTAATTATGAATAAATCATAGCTAAATAGTTGCTGGAACCTTCAGAAGCTCACTGAGATTATGAAATATATTTGAATTTTTAAGTGGCTTAATCTTTAGGTATGGAAAAATATTAAAAAACTGTATGATACAATTACCTTACACCAAAGTATAGTCACAAAGCAGAAAAGATTGTTTGCATTAGGTGTTACTTTTTTGTTTAAAGTTCACAAGGTGGTGGTCCTGCCAATACTGACACTTATGCTTTTATTTCCTGCATTTGAACTGTTCCACTTGGTTAAGTGGGACTGGCATACATAATTGAAGATGAGGTTTCTATTTAGTTCTGTCTCAGCTTTGGGTAGCTTAAGCTATTTTAAAATAGAATATTCCTGTTTAACTTTCTGCTTTTTATTGTGGAGCCTTCTATATAATCTCATCCGATTGATTTTGGTTTGCATGCTATAAAACAGTAAACTTGTGTACCACCTATGATGCCTTATAAGTTAGATTTTTTTAAACCTCTGAAATTTTGAGGTACTAGAAACTAATAGGAAAAAATAACTTCTGAAACAGATGTGCTTACCTTTACAAGAGGAGAGTAGAACACAAAATATAGATATGTAGCTGTAGCTCCTGATCTGCAGGGACCTATTACTGATGCCTGTTCTTACCTACCATGCTAATTGCTAATTAGAAATGGAATGTACTCTTATTTCTTTAGATAGCAGGAGTGGCAGAAGAACACAGTGAAAAATATCTTTTGAAAATCAGTTGTCAGTTTTCTTTTTTTTATGTAAAATATATATGAGTAAGTAGTAAGTAGCATGACAATACTCTTTGCACATTTCTTGGTTAAAACAAATATTTTGACCATTGACAGGATGAAGGTAAAGACAAGGTGTTGAAGTCATCCCAGGCCTTCTTTTCTCAACTACAAGATCAAGTAAAAATGCAAATCAAAGATGGAAACAAATTAAAGAAGAAACAGAAGCAGCAGAAGACAGTCTCTGTTCATAAACTGAAATTGTAATTTACTGGTTTATATATGTTGCGTCTTGTATATATTAAAACGTTTCTACAGGAATGCTGAATTGGAGTAGGCTTTATTCTGTGTCAGTCTGTAAAATGTTCTGTGAACTTCTAAGGTGATGGAAAGACATTTTCCTTTAGGTTTTACTTTTATTTTCTACCCTAGAACTCTGATTTTGTCTTTTTGTGCCAGGGGCAGATACATAACCATGTAGCATACTTGATTTGTGCTTTCACTGCACAGTCTCTTAATCCGTAGTCCATAGCTTTTGTACCTGTTATTAGCTGCTGTAATGGCTCTGGATCTATTGCAGGAATAACTCTGTGTAGCGAAGAATTTAGGATGTATCCCGGCATTTAAACTGAAAATTATCTTTTGAAATTGTGATTATGAAAGAGAGAGGACACAGAAGCTTTTAAACCCTGCAGTAACTCAGAGTAAGCAAGGGGTAGGTATCTTTTAACTTAAAGGATATTTCTTGAGGTGGAAATACTTCCCTACTTGCTCGGGGCTTGGTGAACAAAAAAAAGAAAGTTCCAGCTGGTGCCCCTCTCGTTCCCCTTTCTAAATAATAGAATCATAGACTCAAAGAGGTTGGAAAAGACCCCAAGGATCATCAGCTTCAACCCCACACCACCTAACTCATTGAACCATGTCCCAAAGCCCCACATCTCCGTGTTTCTTGACCCCCTCCAGGGATGGTGACTCCACCACTGCCCTGGGCAGTCGGTTCCAATGCCTCATCACTCCTTCAGTGAAGAAATTTTTTCTAATACCCAGCCTAAACCTCCCCTGGTGCAACCTGAGGCCGTTTCCTCTTGTCCCATCACTTGTTCCTTTAGAGCAGAGCCCAGCACCCCCCTCACTGCACCCTCCTTTCAGGCAGCTGCAGAGAGTGATGAGGTCTCCTCTCAGCCTCCTCTTCTCCAGACTGAACCCCCCCAGCTCCCTCAGCCGCTCCTCGTCAGCCCTGTGCTCCAGACCCTTCCCCAGCTCCCTTGTAAAGAAAGATCCCACCTGTTTTTCACCCTTTGTTGTAAAAGGAAGTTTTCAATCCCAAGAGTACAAGATGTTTAAAAGCTGTAGCTCTTGGTTCCTCCGTTTCCAACAGGGGGCGGTACCCAGGCTCGGCCATCTGCTCCCCAGGCCTGCGGCCCCCATCGGCGATGCATTGCGCTGGCCTGGCGGCGGCGGCGCAGGAGGAATGTCGGGCAGGGGGCGGTGCGGGCGGCAGGGAGGCTGCGGCTGGGCCCCGGGCGCGGCGGCGGGGCGGGTAAGCGGGAGGCAGCGTCTCTCGCCTGAGAGACAGCAGCGGAAATCGCCTCACAGACCTCAGGGGCCGCCGCCATCCGCCTCGGGAGCAGCGCAGCGAGAGTGCGGCGGTGGCGCTGGCCGCTCGTCGGCCCCTGCTCCGAACAGGCCCGGCCATGGCGTGGGCGCTGTGAGGAGAGGAGCGGCGCTGCGGGGCTGAGGTATGCTGCTGGGCACCGCCTGTGCCTGGAGCACACGGTGGAGGACTTGGCTGCGTCCTTACATTGAATTTTACCTCAAGTTTTCATTTATATCAGCAAGGGAATACGGCATTGAAGCAATAATAGCACGTAGCAGTGTTTCCATTTTTATACCCTGCCCGTGCGGGCAGCTGTGGTGCTCAGCGTGGTGTGCTGCTCGCCTGCCTAGTGGCATTGCAGCACTTAAGGATTGCTTCCCTTCTGTGCTTGTAGGATTTTATTTGCCCACTGTTCATTTTGGTTGCATTTGGTACTTTCATTCAATATATATATATATATTTTTTTTTTTTTTTTCTTCAAGGTACGTCAAAGAATTACAGACAGAAAATGCGGAGCCAGGAAAACTACTTTTTTTTCCTTCAAGTATTACAGAAGAAGGAAGTATGGCCTGAATGAAGTTGCCTGCGCCATGTAAATTCTTTGAAGTTTTGTAATGGCAGAAGCTAGGTCTTCAGAAATTAAAAGATCCCAAATAAGTTTGTCACAGAGTAGAAGCAATAAAAAAAAAGGAACAACAAAAAAAGTGGAAGGTAAAGGAACATCATCTATACCTTCATCATCCTCCTCTGTTATTTCCTTTTTTAACAGTGCTCCCCCTGCCAAGATTCCCCGACACATGTGTGGGCGAATGGGACCAAGATACAGGATAAATGAGCATGTGGATGAAACATGTCAAAGAAACCCTGGTGAGACTGGTGTCGTTAATTCCCCACTCAACTCTTCTAGGAATGAAAGTCCCCCAGCTGCAAATGTGAACAATAATTCCAGCTCATATTTTTCGAAAAAACTCCTAAATCTAGAAACAAGCCCTTCCAAAAGCAGTTTATTGAAGGCAGAAGGGAGGGCAGCACAACAGATTAGTCCTTATTTTAGCAATAACAGTTCAGTCTGTAGCGTTAACAATGAACCACAGGCTCAAACAGTGAAAATAGTCTCTTTGGGAAGCTTGTCATCTAAACTGTCCAGAAGACGATGTATCCAGGGAGGAAAACAGATCGTGTATAAAGAGATTGACCCTTCACCTCCAGCTGTTCACAATATGTGCAAAAGTGCTGCAGCACAGGATGATGATGGGATTTATGCTGGGCATAGTTCTCAGAAAGAAAATCAGCCTTCTCAAGGAGAGCACCTGGAACAAAACTTTTCAAAGGAACCTGAATTTCAAGAAGAAATAAAGAAATGTAGTGGAGAAGATGACCTTGTGGATATTATTCAGTTACCAGCTGATAACATTAGTGTCAAAAGGTTACCAACTGGTACAAGGAGCACCAATGTAGAAAGTAGGTTTGAAGGTGTGATACCTAGTCCTGATAAATTTGAAACACATCTAGCGATTTCTGCTTCCGCAGAGCTGACTGCTAGCTTGGAAGTCAAGACTCAGCCTCACGCTCAGGCTATTCCTTCTTCCGAGACAGAAGTGAACTGTGGTACACAAAATTGCTTTAATAAGGGTGATGTACAGGTACTTCCCATGAAAGATCGTGAAGACTCTAAGCATGAGATTGATCATATTTTCTCAGAAACTGTGGAAAATGTAGAATTCCAAAATTCCATTGGGGACATTTTAGACAAAATAAATGAGGTTAGCTCTGTGCCCAGCTCTCCTGGTCACCCATATTATCTCCAGAATTTTTTAGTGGTGCTGCGAGCAGTCTTGGAGAACGACGATGATGCCAGACTCTTCAATGAGCAAGATAGGAACATTATAACCAAGTTCTGCAAATTATCAGGTATTTTTAAAAATCTATTTTCGTATTACCTCTTGTAGAAAGAACTGCTAAATATTTTTTATGTGAAGAGTGCCATACCAATGGGCAATTTAACTTGATAAATTCCTTAAGGGAAGAACCTCTTCTTTCCTCGGGAGATGTGTCACTCGGTGGCTTCTTGTAGGTAAACTTTCCTAACATTGCTTTAATGGAGGGTAATGATAAATAGCGGAGACTTGTAAGAAATAAAGAGAGAATGATTAGGTGTACTTCTGGGGTTTTGGAATACTTTTTTTACTGTTTTAATAATATTTTTTAGAATCTTGGGTCAGCTTGGTGCTGCATTTAAATGTGTTTCCAAGGAGGGAAACTCATAGCACAGAAAAAGAGTGTTAGTTAACACTGAGCTTTTGAGGATTAATGCGTATGGGAACTCTATGAAACAAGGTTATGAAGAGGCCTGGGGTGGATACATAGACCTTGAAAAATTCCTTCTGAAGTGGCATTTGTGAGTTTTGATTCAGCATATTTACAGATGACTTTCATGCTTGGTGTGAATCCATGGTTATCCCGATGATTATTATCCCGTGTTCAGAATGCTAGTTGCTAATTAACAGTCTGCGTCTTGTAGGTTGCTCAGTGCTTTTAACATTGATTTCAATAGAAGCCAGAATGTTGCAGAGTTAAGCCCTCCGTATTTAGCCAAGGTTCAAAGCAGACGTGTTGTCTGAATCCTTATACTCGTATAAGTTTTACAGTGAAACCGTGGGAGAAGTGATGCAAGTTAAAACTAACCCTCCCAGTTTTTTATGTATGTTTATAACTTGTCTTAAACTGTCACGAAGAGTATTTTTACCAGCACTAGAGCTGCACACTCAGAGTATCAAAATGGAAGTAAGCTTGTAACAACTTCCACAAGGAGATTTGTATCTCCGAGTATTGCAGGCATAACCATTTATATTGTTTTAAGCTACTATGGTAATATACAGCTGCCTGACAGAATTTTTAGATACATGCTCGTATGAGCTCAGTTCATGCATCTGAGCTGAACGTACAAAAGTGACAGTTGCATACATACCTGCTGGTAAAAATAATTTTTAAAAAATCAGGAGCAGGCTGCACTTACTAATATATTGTGTTTATTGAGTTTGGCTTAACTAGTAAGCTGTAAAGTTTGTCCCACTAAAGAAGAGTATTTCCCTGTGTGAAGCTGTTGTGTATTTTTCTTTTTCCTCTCTGTAGATAATGTTAATTTTTTCTGCACTAGTGTACAACAGTCTTTAGACTGTTTCCTCGTTGCAGAGTGGAATAAAACTGTTCTAGCTGTTTAAAGCACTTAATACCTTAATGTTTGTTTGTATAAAATTCCAAACGATACTGTGGGTTGACACCACAGGACATTACAAAAGAGAATGTCAAGGTCGTGATTTGTGATTAGCCATTATGTGAAATTTTTCCAAGGCCGAAGAGGCTTTCAGTAAATGTTTTTCCAGTAACTTGTATAGATGTGGAGAATAATAGAATGAAGCTAGGTTAGTGTATATGACATCACCAGGTTTTTAGTATAGGATACTGAGTGACAAAAATGGAGAAGCATTGGCTTGAGCTTTTTATGAAGAAATACAGCCCTGATAAGTAGTTCACAATCTCAGTTCCTTAAAATTGAGTCAGTGCATATCTGTTTTCTAGGGAGTACTTAAACTATGGTGGAACTATCTCAGAAATGTATTTTTTGGCTTAAGATTTCCTTCCAGAGTTTAGTAGCTGGAAATGACTAGATGGACATTTGTCATTTGTCCTAGTGCAAAAGTGAGCTGAGCAGACTCCAACCACAGTAAGAGATGATTGCTAAAAGGGTGAAGAAACTCCAGAGGAGGAAGTAGGGCTTTAAACTCACACAGGTATTTCTGCAGTGGTTGCCTGGTCAGAGCAAGATTATATTGTACTAATTATTGTTATGCAGTAACACCAAATACTTAAAGAATAATGCTAACGTAAGTGATGAGAATATTGTCAGTAAGATGAGATCATAACATAGGACTGTATTGGTCAGGGAGCAGCAAGAGCAGACTACTGTGCATGGGGAGCTGAGCCAGGAGCCAGAGGGGACAGCCGGGCAGGCAGGGGCCACATCCCTTCCTCACCTGCAAGGGGCACAAGCCCCCATTGCCTGAAGAAGAGCAGAGTGGATCCAGTACCAGTACTGCGGTCAGCCATGCTCCAGTGGTGGCAGGTCTTCGGGCAAGTTACGAGGCTGGCGCAGGGTGAAGCCAAGTCAGCAAGGTGGCTGGCTGGACGCTGGCATGTCACAGCAGAGCTTAGGCAAGAGTGCAGACCACCAGCCTGAGCTTACGTACAGCTCCTGAGCGAAGGGGAATGGCCCTGACAGGGCCTCAGCCAGCTCTTCCCAGCAGCCTGAGCCCAGCTTACACAGCTGCACTGGTTCAGAGCTGGCCTTGGACACAAGCAGCCAAACCTGTGGGGCTGGGATGGCACTGCAGAGCCTACTGGTGCACTCAGCACTATAAGAATATTACAGCAGTTAACTTTCTCCACCCAAATGTGTATACAGTGACATCTTGGAGCTTGATGATGCCTTGTTTATGTTGGGGTTGTTAAAATGGGAATATATAAAGAAAGAATGGAATATAAGCAACGAAACTCTTGTTACTGGCTCTCTGAGGCAAGCTGTAGATGTGTGTCATTTACATCCAAAGAAGATCTAGGAAAAATCTTACAGTTAGGAGGTAGGCTTTGGCTACTTTGACAAATACTGAAAGAGGTGTCAGGCATACAGCTGCCTTATTTCCACAGTCCCTTCTCTGGATGAGTACGACGCTGATCTGTGACAGTAACTAGTACTGTTAAAAAAAGGAAGCGCTTGTTCTCTTTCAGTAGTGTGATTTCAGTATTCCTCTCTCTGAGGAGTTCAGAAAGAGTTATTGCAAAGTGGAGCTGATAAATCCACATCTGCACTGACTGCTAGAGTCACAAATAAAACAATCTCCTTATGCAGGGTAAGAAAAACACGATTCAGCTATGAAAAGTGATTGGATAGCATTAAGTCAGTTGATAATGAATTTGGACAAGTGACGGACGTCTTTTCCTACAAGAAATCTTAGAATACTTTAGAAGTTTGAGCAGATGTGTTATCTGTTCTCATTAGAAGTTTCTACCCAAGCAAGTGTTGTCTTTCAGTTATCATAACACAACCCCCCCCCACATGCTTAATGCTATAAAGTTGCTTGAACGTGGGTATTCTCCAGTATTTCATTGTTTTCTGCTAAAATGCCTACCATTCTCTAATGCTTATTAATGCAAAGGAATTATAATTTTTAAAGGATTAAATTTTAAGCAATCCTTCCCTCCCAGTTTTCTCAAAAGTGGATGGCCTGCCAATTTTTGAAGTCCTGGAAACAGTAAATAGAAGTAGGGGAAAGCAGAGGTGTATCCATAACAAGTAACCTGCAGTGCAATACCTGGCTTTGTGCTCAGGATGAGAGCTGTCTGAACTTAGGTGTAATATTAAAAAAAATGTTTGTATTCTCCATGTTTAATTTCACCAGATGTTACAGTTGAAAGAATTTAAATACAATCAGATAGTTCTAGTGACACTACTTAATACACTTTGTGAAATCCTCCTTCCAACTTTAATGCAACAGAAAAAATTGTATCTGAGAAACGTTGATTTGTCGTGGAACTGAGATACAGAAAACTGAACGAGAGTGATGGTTTTTTTTCTGTTGTGTTT
Organism: Pterocles orientalis; assembly: GCA_011057875.1. NCBI lineage: Eukaryota > Metazoa > Chordata > Aves > Pterocliformes > Pteroclidae > Pterocles > Pterocles orientalis. Next base: position 1,440,450 of record WKFP01014016.1, read on the forward strand.
TAATGAATCATAGAGGGTAAACTTTTCTAGGATCTTCTGCATCTTTTGGCAGATCATATTTCAACTTAGAGCAAATTTTTTATTTCAGTGATACACCTGAAACTTTCTTAAGAACTACAACTAAAAAAAAAATCTGTACTGCACAACAGGATGATTAAGAAGCAATTAATTACTTACACAATACCTTTTTATTCTTCTGTTTGTCACTGAAATCCTTTAGAGAGAAAGCGTTCCTCCCATGCCTTTACTGGATCACAGCCCTGGTTTGGTCAGGTTCGGTGGTCTGGAGAAGGGATGTTCGTGTGTTAGTTAACCTTTTTCCTTTGTCAAGGTTGTAAAAACTGGAAACAGGCTTCAAAGAAGTTAAAACCCCCAGAGAAAATGACAAGCTGTGTGTCTGAATTGAGCTCTGTTGGTGAATTGATCCTGGAATCATTCTATTAAAACAAAAGTCTGAAAAAGTAATTTAAGGACAAGAGAATTGTTAAATAGCATGTAAAAGTTAACTGCCATTTCTTAAATATATCTAGGTCTGGTAGTGTTCCAGTGTCTGTTTTTATTACTGAGCTTCAGTCAAGCAGCAGCAAACACGTATAAAAAAATCAGAAGTTAAGGATGGATGAATTAAGTATTCAAAAGGGTGCTGAATGTAGCAACAATAGCTTCGCTATTTTCAGCTAAGATTTAATGAACTATTTTATTGAATTCCAGCATTGTTAGTATTTTAAAAATGTACTTCAGGAGAGCACTTCCCTGGTAAAATCAAATTGATAGGAGGTTTTTTCCTGTTAAAAATTGTGGGATATAGGATAGGATATATAATGTAGGATAGGAATATATTATGATATAGGAATATAATAGATAATATAGGATAGGAGCTTATATTTGGAAAAATGAGAGTCTGAAGACTACTACCCAGAGAGGTATTCTGTGATTATGAAATCATTCTGTCGGGCTGCTGTTAAGGAAGCCCACCCCATCTGGGTGTCTGACATTATCTCCGTAGTCCAAATCCTAGGTTTCCTGTGTCAGTCTCAGGCATCAAAGTTTAAAAAAGAAAAAAAAGTATTAAATGTTACAGCGGCAAGGTCAGCTTGAGCTGGGTGCCTCCAGAGAGGGCAAAACACAGCACACTGTACCAGCTACTAAAAAGAAAAATATACCTAAGTGGAAATTTACAGCTTGAGGCCTCAGGCTTCAGCAAATCTAGTGACTCACAAAGTAAAGTTAGGTAAATAGCATACAAAATCACACAGCTTTACAACTCTTCAGTGATTTGTTCTATCTAAGACTTACTTATTTAAGCTAAACAAGTAATATTTCTTAACACTACAGCTGCTTTTGCTCCCCAGCAGCAAATAGTTGGTTATTGAATGAGTGTTAAAGAAAGCAAAAACACCTATTTAACATCGTAATATGCAGAATTTGAAAAATGAAATTGTCTTTTCCTAGTAAAAAAAAAAATTATTTCTTAAAGGGTAGGCATGTCCAAAATGCATTTTAGCAATGTTCAGTACCTACAAAATACATTATAATAATTTTTAACCTACAAAACTTAAAGATTCTTATGAGCAATCATTGCTTGGAAAGGTAAGTTCTGGTATTTTACCAAGTCTGCTTGTAGAACATAGGGAGATTTAAGATGTGGTTTAGAGGATATCTGCATCAAAGTAATTTTTCTAGGTAAGGTAGTGATTATGCATAGTATTATATTTTAGAAATTAATTTTCTTTTTATTCTTCCCTGTTTTAAATAAAATTTGCAGTTGGTGGGCAGAAGTTATACGTGAGACTTTTTCAACGCAAGCTGAACTGGTTAAAGGTGAATAAAATAGAGTACGGAGAGATAAGTATGGATTTGTCACCAATAATTGAAGAACTGGCTGAAGCCAGGTTTCTGCAAACAGGTATGGCCAGCATTAATAGATGTTAAAAATATTACAAATAAAATCTGCAGTTGTGTCATGTTAAGAGTTTAATGTTTTACATGCTTTCTGTGTCTTGAGAAGAAGATCAGAGGAGGAGAATAAAGATTTCAGGAAGATGAGTTGTGTTGCATTACATTAATAATAAAAACAGTTGGTGCAAATTTGGTAATAGGGAGAGCTAAATAAATGTCAGGGCTATAGGTATGACAATAAGACTTACTTGCCCTCACCAGCCTCATCTCAGACCCTGACATGTGCAGCCTTAGTGCATTGGTCCAGGAGCTCTACTCCTCCAGTCTTTTGTCTGGCTTGTCTCTTAGATCGACCCTGGACCTGGGGCTGCCAGTGGAATCTGTTATCGGCACTTCTGCTCTGCCCACCCTGTTCATTTATGGTGGGACTGCACCAGGATTGCTGGGGACACTGCCAGTGCTGTGGTTGACTCCTGGCTCATTCCCCCTTGTCAAGCAGCTCTGCTCTTGCTGCTCCCTGGCAGCACTTTTTTTTTTCGCATTGGGCAAAGTTTTAATCATCAGGAAGACAAGTTCTTCTGAACAGCGTTTATTTGTAACTCTTCAGAATTTCTTTATATTTGCTTTTGTTTTGAAGTTGCAAAGGGATTTTTTAACGAATTATTCTATTCCTTCGAACTGGACCTGTGAAGAGAATTAATTTCAAGCTGAACCAGCTAGCATCAATAATACATGTCTGAAGAATCTAAATAATTAGTACTAGATTGTATGAATGTACTATACTCTGAGCTGTTGCTTGAGTGTGTATGTATGGCACATAATGAATATATATGGATCATTTTACTTTTAGAATCTGAACTGGAAGACCTGTGTGAAGGGTTGGATTTGCTTTCAGCCCCTGAGCTGAAAACATTGGCGAAGATCTTTCACTTACCAAACCCAAATGGTCAGAAACAGCAACTTGTGGATGATTTTCTGAGGTTGGCAAAACAACGCTCGGTCTTCAGCAGGAGTCAGGCTGGTATTGGGACAGTGATTTTAAAAAGGTAATGCTGTTTAGAGTTAAATTTTGCAGGTGAATATGAGTTATGCTTCAAAGGACTCAATCTAAATGCCTTTTGAAGAGAGGAATGCATTTGGTAAATTTATGAATAAAAAAGGGCAGCATTAAATTTTGATTCACAATGGGTCAAGCAGAAGAGTAACTATTACACTTTTTTATTAAACTATGTCATGCTTTTCTGCCGTGGGCATGATTATCTATCTCCAAAGTTAGTTAGATAGAGAAACAATTCTGCATTTTTTTAAAGCAAAAACAGTGCAGAAAAACATCTAGGAAGACACAGGGAAAGTCATTGCCTGTTAATGCAACTACCTAATGTTTGTTTTAAGATTATCCCTCCATGAAGAATTATTATTACGTGAATCAGTAAGTTCTTCTTTCCTTATGCCAAAAGAGAGGCCTAATGCTAGCTTAGTTAATGCATTTCTTTGGCTTTTCACTAGAAATTACATGCACTATATAGTTTCTCGAGCTGCTTCTTTGAAGGAAAATCAATTTTACACATTAATTGGCTTGAAAACAAAATTATTCTCATAGTTCATTCAGTATATTTGAATTTTTGTAAGTGATGGTAAAACCCATTTGTTATAATCATTTTATTTGCCCTTCCAGGGTGAAGGACCTGGCTGGAAAATCTGTCAGGGTCTGTAAGGACCCTCGGGCTGTCTTTTCTCGAATTCTGCTGCTATTTTCACTCTCTGATTCAATGGAGGATGAAGAAGCTGGTAGTGCCGGTCAAGGCCAGCTCTCCACAGTCCTTATGGTAAACATGGGGCGTATGGTATTCCCCAATTACACTGTAAATAGGAAAACACAGGTCTTCCAGGACAGAGAGGATCTTATCAGGTAGGGGGAGCTTTGGCAGTTTGGAAATTTATTTATTTATAGAAAAACTTTACAACAATACTTTTGTAAGCAAATAATTAATCCTGTAGAACTCCAGGTGTAAATAGGTAGAAGTGCACTTCTGCAATGATTTTCAGTGCATTTTTGTATCTCGGTAGAACTTGTAATTCACCATGGTTTGCATTTTGAATCAAAATAGCATATTTATTTGCTTCATGATTATCTGCTGATGAAAGCTGTTTCTTCATTTGCTGTGGTGATTGTTAGGATGGACTCTGAACAAAATAAAAAATACATTCTCTGGTTTATAAGTAATTTTAAACATAATGCACCCTACTAGTGTAAAATCTGCTGATCCTACATGATTTAAGTTGGCTGCATGGTTCAATGTCTTTGGGGACTGGAACGGAGTTTTTAAAAGGTACAGTGTAGAGGAATTGATTTCTTTTAACTACAAATACTTTTTGACCTAGTACAGTTACTTTGTTTTTTTTCCCTTAGGTATGCAACTGCTGCTCATCAGTCAAATGATATAGCCACTGCAATGGTAAATGGGAACTGGGAAGAAGCTAATCATCTGTATATGCGTGCTAAAGAAACCTGGAACAAACTGAAAAATCACCCTTCTTTGAGGTAGGAGACTGGAAACTAGCCTGGTGTTCGTATGAAACTACTAAGGGTATGATCATACTTTTGATATTTTTGAGAGAGGCTTATGGCCTAGTGATATTATTTAAGCATGATAAATTTAGAAGCTTTAATGTTCTTGAAAGGTTTGAACTTCCTGCTTGTTTAGCATTTAAGGGATTATATGAAAAGTCATTTTTTATAAAACCTTGGAAATGAATTGGTAGGCATGGGTAAAGCACTAGAACATTTCTGTTCTACGTGTCAATGCAGGAGAACAAGAGCCTCATTTTTCCCTTGTCATATTTTGTTTTTATGACTTTTAGACAAAGAGCAAGAAGCAGAATGTAAAATTCACTGCGAACAAAAGAATGTTGCAGACGTTATAGGGAAACATACTGGGTTATTAACCTCTTCAAATTTCCAACTGGGTGTCGTTCAGGAAACGTTACTGAAGATCTGAGAACTGAAATAACGTGTCTTGATTTTGACTTAGTGATATGCTGAAAGTTAAAGCCTATGTTTGGCATTATGTTAATTTTCATGGCAACTGATTTAAAATAATAGAGGAGGTCTGTTTCATTTCACACTGAAGACAGTAGAAGAACCTATTTTGATTTCAATAAGACATTCAAAAGACTGTGTTGAGACATAGAGGTGCCTACCCATAATATATGTTGTCTTTTATGGCAGGAAATGCCTGTTGTAGTTTTTTTTTTTGTTCAGCTTTGTTTCTAAAGTCAACCTCCTCACTTACAAGAATAAGTTGGCAGTGACAAAAGATGATGTAATAAATTATTGGTTTGCATCTGATGTGAACCTTATTAACTAATAATTCCACTGCTGTTGAAACCAAAATCTGCTGTGCGAGTGCCGCTTGGCGCCTGCTACCTCAGGGTTCTTGACTTTGCACCTGGAATACTCAGTTCAGTTTGGATATATAAGGCTTTTACTTTTTGTAAATGCTGTATGTATATGTATTCTTAGTAAGAGAATTTTAAGAATCTAAATTACCATCATTAAATTGACTGAGTTGCTCTTATCTTTTAGCTATCACAGAGTGTTACCTGAGTATCTGCGACATTTCACAGTTGGCTGGGTATATACAAGAATCCTTTCTCAAGGTGTTGAAATTCTGCAGAGACTTCACATGTATGAGGTAAAGTGAATAGGAATCTGTGTGTGTGAATAGGAATCTTTCTGTTGTGGCTGGAAAATGGTGATAATGTTTGCCAGGACTTGCTACAGTTCTCTTAAGAGGTTACTTTTAAGGAAAAAGAGCCTTTTTTTCTTGCCGCTTTAGAAAGTTTTAGATTGTTTTATTTTCTGCTTATGTTTTGGAGATTTACCATATGTAATATACCATTGTTGTTTTGTTATTTAAAGATACCTGTGTTTCACTAGAGTTGGTTGTTGCTTTTAAATAAGAAAATCTTGGAAGAAGGGTCATCTATGAAATCCCTGCCTCTTGAATTTAGGAGCTAACATCTCCAAAGGCCTTTGACTTACATATTAAAGCAAACCAGATTATTCTGAAAAAGACTTTGCCTCTGCCAAAAGGCAACAAGTAATATTCAGGTCTTTTTCATATACAATAAGGAATTAATAAAGGACAAAAAACTTGTATTTTTGGCAGCTAACATTTAAGTTTACATAAAAATACCTCTATTCTAGATTTTTTAAGATATACCCATGCACCTGAATAGATTGGGCCTTGGAGTAAAAATGGGGCTTGAATAGTGCAGAGACAAAGTTTTATAGTACCCGGTAATTAGAAGGGAAAGTGACAGGCTAATTACATAACGAAACTTCAGCTTGGTTTTCTAACTTGGTTAATAAAGATATAATCCTGTTGCTACAGGAAGCGGTGCAGGAACTGCAGACTCTTCTGGCTCAGGACGTGTATTGTACTGACAGCAGAGGGCGATGGTGGGATCGCCTAGCTCTGAATTTACATCAGCACTTGAAAAACACTAAGAAGGTATCTTCACAACTGCATGCTGTAAAGCTCTGACACTGCAGTCATTGTCTGAAAACACTTTAAAAAATATTTCATATGAGAAGAACAGCAGGGTTGGCTCTCCTGAAAATGCAGATATTGGTAGGAATCCCAAGATCAGGCAGCCAGTTTCTCCTAAGAAATTAAATATTTAGTGTACCCTCATCCTAGGTTATCCTCCTTTTTCTGTTGCATAGAAGAACACTGCTTGGCATGAAGGATTCTATGGAGTTACCAGGCAGCAGCAGCTTCCTTGCTGCTCTGCCTTGTAAATTTACCTAATGTGTGAGAAGCGGGGAAATTTCTCGCAGTAAACATTTCTGCTTCTGACACTGCGTCATGATGAGGCCGTATCTGGAATGAAAAAAACAAACATGATTGGAAGTTTTTTAATGTTTTCAAACAATTAAGGGAATTAAGTCCTTGGCTAACTGTTGCCGGTGGGGAGAACGTTTTCTTCTATATCTGGAGTAGTTCTGGTGTGGGATTTTTACTCTAAGGGGTCAAGAAGTAGACAACTCCATTTCTAATCTGTCACTTGTGCATGGCTCTGGCAGCGTTAACAGTCTTGAACAGCAAATTTAAACTGTTTCCATGATCCTACAGGAGAAACCATTACCGACCACCCTTAGAGTGGTAAAGAATAACATTAATGATTTTAGTCAAGTATGTATTGCAGGCTGTGTTCAACCTGGTCTGTTTGATTGTCTTTGGAAGGCAGAGGAGGGGAGAAGAGGTTTTGAGGTAATCTTAGCTTTTGCTGAAACTTTGCCCTCTTTCCTCTTCCCTTCCATTAGGACATGCACAGCAGTAAGGTGTGTGTGCACATGCAAAATGCATCATCTGTGCAGTGGGTAAACTTGCCAGTCTCAAGTCTGAAGGATGCAGTTTAGGCTTTTAAAACACTGAGTACATGGTGAGTGGTCTTTGAGTTTCCTAAGTGATTAGCTGGCACATAGCCGAAGGAGAGAAAAATAACCATACGAGAATGGCAAGGATTGTGCACAAGGGTTATTGTACATCTCTGTAGAACTTTCTGGCACTTCTGGATAGAGTTCTGCAGCAGAATATAAAGGAACCAGAGAAAACTGCAGTCTGCTGCACCTGTGCCTTTGAATTCCTTGTGAGCCAGCACCAGCTTTTCGCAGACTTTCTTTTCAAGAGCCACAAGGTGTAGAAGCCACTGTCTAACTCATTTTAGGGGTCAGTTGCAGTTCCATGAATTTTCTGTGCAACAAACAGCAGGTGGTAGTTTTATCAGCTGCTGGAGTGAGGATTTACAAGTACAGGAGATTATGTCCATTTTTCCTGTTACACACAAAGGAGTAGTATTTTCAGTGACTGAGAATGAAACTGTAGGACTTTTTAGGTCACAGTGAAATATGAGCAGACTGAAAATCAACTTTTAACTAGAAGACGAAGAAGACCAATCTCATTAAACACACCTAAGATACCTGAGTAATTTGGCAATGAAAATTTAGAAATAAAAGAAGGTTTTAAGTCCAGGAACAGTAGCAGTTGCATTCTCTGCTAAATAAGCAGAGAATGGCTTTTTTTTTTTTTCTTTGGTGTTGCTTCCTTGCCTCACTAAGGCTATTGAGAATTGGGATTAAAATGTTTGTATTTTGTGTTGCATTTTAGTTCTCTGAAGTCTGTTAAAAGGAAATAATATCATAGGCTGTTAGCATCTGCAGTTGTCTCTTCTGCATCTTATATCCCCATATCAAGCTTTTTTTCCAGATTTGGAATTAGAAGTTGTACAAAGGAAGAGTTAGTCTCAGTTCCTTATTTGTAAACTAGGACACTGTGCCTTCCTCAAGTCGCAGAAAAAGAGTGTGTCAGAACCATGATTTGAATTAATTTTTGGAGTCCATATTTAACCTTGGATGTTCTTCAGTGAAGAAGTGCATTTGTCGAAAATTTGTTCTGTACGTACATTCTTGCACAACTGGTGTGGTCCTTCTGTTTCCTTATTATATGCTGTTAAGAAACTGGCTTTAAAATGTTAAGCTGGTTTACCTTAGAACTAGGTCTTTTTTTTCTGGTCACTTATGTAGAATTTAGGCTTCCTTAATCTTATATTGATCAGTGTAGGTGGAGAGTAATTTATTTTTACTGTACTAGTGCAAATTTGAATCTAGAAGCCTATTAGTGCAAAATATTACTTACTAGTTAGAACTCCAGTACATAAGTAAAAAAGTCTTCAGTGCTGTGTTTTACATTCACATTTTGTGCTCCTTAAATCAATTGCTCTTTTGGGCTTAGTAAGAACAGACAGATGTGCATAGGCCTGTCTAAATTATTGCTTGTTTCCTTGCTCTTTGCTAGGCCATTGACTGCATTAGAAGTGGGCTGGCAGACCCATTTGTACGTACTGGGCATCGTCTCTCTCTCTACCAGCGCGCCCTACGAATCAGAGACTCGCCAAGCTGCAAGCAGTTCAGATGCCTGTTCTATGATCTGCCAGTCATAACTGTGGAAGATGTGCCACATGTAAGTAAAGTTGCTGATGGTTTCTGAGATATAACAGCTCGTTTTCTCCTGACAAGAAGAAATAATCTGGGAGACTGTTGTTTATGTGCTGTGCACCAGCCTCTGACTTACGTGTGCTGCAGGAAAATGAATACAAGTGTGTTTCTAAAACAAAAGCCTCTTGTAAAGAAGTATTTCTACTTATTTAATAAATAGTCAGCTTCTTAGTTGATTATACTGAATATGTGTTACGAACCTGATCAGCTATAAACTTGCTAGTACCAGCAACACTCTCAGAACTTTTGTCTGAAGATTCTGATCAAATCAGTGCATGGCCTCTGTTGTCTTCAGGCCAAGCATTCTGCGCGTAAGAAGTGATAGTAACCTTAGCATGTTGTCAGCATTAGATTAATGGCTCCAAAAGTGCAAGGTTTTTTAGTAAACTTTGGGAGTTATGCAATCTAAATATGCACTGTGCAGATGTGCAATAGGATGCATTTGCGTCATATTGGAATGGATTTTATTTTAATTCATTTTTCCTACTGTTGCAAAGGTAAGTGTGTTTGGGCAAAGTCAGAGCAGAGCCTCACTTTCTCTCTCAGCCTCATCGCTGTGTATCTCCCTGCAGCCCTTCTTTTTCTCAGTCCAGAATCCCTCTCTTCAGCCATCTGTATTCCTTCTTCCTGGTCCTGCATAAAGACTACATTCCCATCTGCCCAGCATTTTTGCCGGACATTTCTTTTCTGAAAAACTTGCCAGTTTATGAAGGCTAAACAGAATGATTTCAAGGGAACAGCAGGCTAAATTTTATTCAGTTGGTTTTTGGAAACAAGTCTAGTTCTGATTTTAAGAAAACGGAAAAGGAGGAATGTGTGTTTTAGGAGAGATTCAAATACTTAGGCTACAGCTTTTTAAATGTGATGCTGGAAAGTAACCAGTTATTTTACTATTTTCAGGTTACAATCAAAGGAAAGATGTGTCCTCAGACGGGAATGGGGAAATCTGTATTTCTAATGGAGGATATTGGTGATGAAGAAGGAGGCGAAGACGTCAGTGTATCCACAGTCATGTGCTCAGTTGAGGAGCTGGCGTTAACTCATTACAGACAGAATGGTTTTGATCAGGGTAACTAACTTTTTTTTTCTCTTTGTGCTGTAAAATAACTGTGGGCATAAGGAACCAATTTACTGAGAAGTTTAGTTAATAGACCAGTTTTAGCTGATTTCAGTAGAGCAGCTTTTAGTCTGCTTCTCTTTCCTTCCCAAACAGGTCTAATATGTAATTTCCCTACCAAAATGGTCTAATATGTATTTTTCACCTGACCTGCTTCCTGGCCTTTAATTATTTGCTGCCTTTATATACCTAAGGTGGTTTTGAAATGTGTTAGGAACAAAAGTAATTTTTCTTCTTCATCTCCATAGAAGATGGGTGCCTTTCTTATCAGTGAACAGCTATTTTATTTGTTAGGGGTAAAATCCTAGCGGTGTCATTAAGGTGAGGTAAATTTCCACTGCTCTTTGGTACTAGAGGAACATGAAAACATGTATGTACCATAGCAAGAAACTTAGCAACTTCTTTTGAAAAGGCTTGATTTTCAGCTTTATTTCCTTATGTTCATATGTATGTTCATACATAGATGTCTCCCTATGTTCCTGTATGTATACATGTTCATACATGTGTATAAACACGCGTATGAACACATATATGTACTAACATACATACGTTCATACACATGTATGAATGCATACATGTATGAACCTGTATACACGTGTGAACATAGGGAGACGTAAGTGTGTGTGAATACACAGTAATATGTGAACATAAGGAAACACTTTTTTACTGTGAGAGTGACCCATCACTGGCACAGGTTGCCTAGAGAGGTTGTGGAGTATATGTGTACATATATGTACATTCACGTATAGGTACAATAATACCTACAGTATAATATGTACAATATGTACATATGTGTGTTAAATAGGATGTAGATAATATAATGTTTTATAAATATTTCACTATAATATATAATTATATACTATAAATTAACACAATTAGCTATCATAATGTATATTCTACAGTATCTAATTTTATACTGTAAATGTATATGTTGTGTTTCTACTGTATTATCAGTATTATACTAATATAGAGAACATATATAACATACAATACATAATACATGTGTATTACCTAATTCATATATGTATATATAGCACATACAATATTTAAATAGTATAATATATCACATATGTAAATGTATATACATCATATATCAAATACTATAAATTTATGTATTTATCATTACATATTAAATAAATAATTACATTATTGTGCTATATTGCATTATTATATACTGTGTATTATACACTGTATATTACAGAGACCTGTTCTTATTGCTACATAATATGTGACATATAATAGTTTTATATGTATATATAGCATATGTGATATATGTGCATTCCTGTACTGAGTTTGACTGGATGGAGTTAATTTTCTTCATGGTAGCCCATGTGCTGCTGTGGTTTGGACTGGTGACCAGACCAGTGGTGATCCCACACCGCTGTTTCAGCTGTTGCTGGATAGTGCTCACACAGTGTGCAGGCTTGCTCTGGTTCTCCCCGCTGTGAACAGGCTGGGGGCGGGCAGGGGACACAGCCAGGACAGCTGACCCCATATTCCCTGCCATAAAATGTCACGCAGCAATAAAAAGGGGGCGAGGGGGGGCCGTTTCCAAAGTAACTGCTGGTTGGAGGCTGGCTGAGCCTTGGTCTGGTGGTGAGTGATTGCTTTTGCATCACCTTTTTCTTCTTTATTTTCTTCTCCCCCATCACTTATTAAATTCTCTTTATCTCAGCCCCTGAGGGTCATGGTTTTGTTTGCTTTTCTTCCTCACTTTTGCCCTTCCTGTTGTCCCACTGCAATTTTTTTAAATATATAAAAATATGCACACATGTATGTGTATATATGCAAATACACATTCACTTTTATGTCTGTAAATGTATAGTAATATATGTATATATGCATGTATACCTCTGTGTACATACTTGTGTATATATGTGTATACATACTATATGTGTGTGTGTATGTGTACATATAATGCATCTATATTAAAAAAAACCAACCCCAACCCTCATGGGCTGACAAAAAGAAAATTTAATAAGTGACAGGGATGAAAAGATGGGGGGAAAAAATGCAAAAGCAATCACTCACCACCAGCAGACCAATGCTTAGACAGTATTATTCAAAAATGTAATACAGGAATAACAAGATGTATATATCTAAAAAATGGTTTTTAGTGCACATGTATGTACATGTATACGCACATATATGTATACATACATGCATACGTATATGTGTAGATATGTACATATGTATACAAATGTGTATGTAAATGTAATGGAAAACATTTTTATATATACAAATGTTTTGTTATTGATCTATTACATTTTTTAGTATATTAGCTGGGCATTGGTCTGCTGGTGGTGAGTGGCTGCTTTTTGCGGCCCATATATGTGTACACACATATATATGGATAGATATGTATATATGTGTATTTAGAATACAAAACTTTTTAAATATATAAGCATTTTGTTATTAATATTTTACTTTTTAGTGTAAATTTTTTTTCAATTGTGTTTTAAGAATTGTTGAGGTTAGAACAGTAAACCTTATTCATGAGAGGGCAGTGTAATTTAATCCTGTGCTGTAAATGCAGGCCACTAGCCTGGAAGCCGAAAGCGTTAGCAAATTGGGGAAGCAATAAACTGCATTTACAACTTGATGCAGTGATGTTAGCATATACTGACTTCAGCTGTGTGTAAGCCTGAACATAGCCTGTGGATGTTTTGCATCATGATTAGTACTCCTTCATATAAGACTGCTGTAGAAATTAATGTTTCAATTTTTATTAAATTTTCTCCTTCAGGTATTCATGGGGAAGGCTCAACTTTTATTACGCTGTATGGTATTCTAATGTGGGATATAATTTTCATGGATGACATACCCGACGTGTTCAGAAATTCTTATCAGGTAGTTTTGAAAGGCTTTCTTTAGTTAATTTCTTTACCTATTGCTCATTTGCAAAGTTATTTTTTTTTAACTAGATTTTACTTATTAATACAGAGCAAAGCTGTCATGAGGCTCAGGCATGAGCAAGGATGAGCTGAAACCTTGCACCTGGTTTTCTCAGTCATTCCTAGGCTCTGGGGTTTTTTGGGGGCATTAGCTGTGGCAGCAGTTTGTGAAAGGCTGAAATTTGCCATTTTTCTAAGCACTCTGCATTTGATTTTGAAAAGCTAGAATGGCAGTCAGGTACTACTTGAAAGCCTTTTTCAGCCGTGTTCAAAATTGAAGAATCACTGCAGCGACTTTATACGATGTGTTAAAGCATGCTGCATCAGGTGCTCTGCTTTTAGGCGGTTTGAGTGACACTCCCCAGTTTTGTCACTGTTTTGTGCTTGTTCCACTGGAGCTGAGTCCAAATGCTGACCAGAATGTTACTGCTCGGAGCATGAGGAGAGCAGGTAGCTCTTTGTTGTCCGTTAAAGGAAATCTCTGTGTAGAGGTCAAAAACCAACAGAGCACAGGCTAAGATGTGGCCAGTGTTTGTTGCACTGGCATTGAGAGTTAAAATATGTGCAAATCGTTTCCCATTTAATAAAAGGTTTATGTGCTGGACGTGTTCAAATTAGATCGACTCAGTGTTTGAGTAAATTTGTAGTTGAGATAAGAAAAATATAAAGCAGGGCATTGTCATTCTTGGAATCGCTGCTTTGCTGGCCGCTCCTCAGAGCTGTATTTACCTTTTCATACAGACGTTCCCCCTGGATTTATACACTGACAGCTTCTATGAGAACAGGAGGGATGTCATTGAGGCCAGACTCCAGCAGCTTCATACAGCTTCCTCAGAGACACTGGCAAAATTGATCGCTGACATCTGGACCACTCAGGAGGGAAAAGCAGCAGCACTAGTTAGCTGGGGGCGTTTTATTTCCCTCCAGCAAGTTCAGGTAAGTAACTGTTGTCCAGGATGGGCACGCTGTTTGATGAGCCTTGCCATTAAATCACACAGGGCCATAGTGTGCTCACGGTTTGTACTGGGGCACTGCAACAACACTGATGGGGAGTGGTGGGAGGGAAGAATTGCTTGGGGACTTCAGCACAATTCTCCCTAATCCCAGGTACTGTTACTCTTTTCTGATATGGTGACTTTTCCTGCAACAGTAGTTGGGAACACAGCAGGGAAACTGCTGTAGATTAACATCTATTTAAGTTTCTTGTTACTTGCTAAATAAAAAGATGAGATGGGCCATAGAATATTCTCATGAGAGTTGGGAAATGGCTGTACAGGAGGGAAAAAAAACCCAACAAACAAACCAAGCACACAACTACCAAAACTTCTCTTGCAGAGCCTTGTCTCTTGCCTTGGAGGATTATTCCTGAGTGGTGTTTTTAGGCGACTTTCCAAAGATCTACGCCATTGCAGAGGGGGACTTCCTGACCTGGTTGTGTGGCGTACTCACACTAATCACTTTAAGGTATATTGGGAGATCATGGAAATACTCAGTGCTCGGCTGATCTTACCCTTCGGTATAAAAACCTTCTGGCTGTCAGCCCATACAAACTATTTTCCTGTTGTGGTGGAGTTAAACTTGCTGATCATCTGCCCAGCAGCTGTGGCAAGTAGTGGGTGATTGTTCATCTGCTATTTAATTACTATTTAATTTTGCTATTTAATTTTGCTATAGCTTGAATGGGCATAATGAGAAACAGTGAGAGGTGGCTAGCTATTATTGTAGAAGAGATCTTTGATTGAAATGACTGTAAAACAACTTATCAATGACATATACAGTCTGACTGTTGTTAGCAAGGGGTGCTAATGTCACCACTTGCCCAAAAAACTTGAATATATGAGACTACAGCTATGTCTCTGCTACAGAAATTGAGTAAACAGTCACGGTTTGTGTCTTGCATGGTACTGGAATAGGCACTAGAAGACTATTGGACATCTCTCAGCTGCTGGAGCAGCTTGTTATGCGTTTATAAAACACAGATGAATAGCAGAAATTAGTTCTAAAGAACATCTGAGTAAGTTGCTGTGAGTATCAGCTGGAACAGTGAGGTTGCAGGTGATTGATTTTTTTGAATATGTGGTATCTTCATTCACCAGTGCCTCTGCCTGTGTTTTGGTGGATATTTAGTGTATAAAATTTCACTCTCTTACAGTTAAACTTTGGAACATGGGTTAATAATTTATCACCCACTGGGCCTTCCATTGTGCTAAATCTCTATTATAATTTTTGTTGCAAATAACAGCCATAAAAGAATACTTACACTAGTCCGTGGGAGCTAATGGTCTGTAGTTCCTCCACAGGCATCCTACTAATCATCCACGTTTCTTTGTAGCTGGTGGAAGTGAAAGGTCCCAATGATCGCCTGTCCCACAAGCAGATAATCTGGCTGAGTGAACTGAAGAAGCTGGGTGCTGCAGTAGAAGTTTGTCACGTGCAAGCCATTGGAGGCAAGAGTAAACGCCTCAGTTGACAGCTGAGGTCTTCACCAAGTGGGTGACTTGGGCGTTTGTAAAGGAACTAGCATGACACACACTACTGGCTGCTGCTTATTAAAAGTAATTTATTCTAAAATTCTGGTTTCTTGGAACATTACTGTAGTTATTTTTAGCACAAAACATTCTAAAAAGTAGTTTGAGGAGACAAATTTTAGTCCCATTTTAGTTTTTTTCAGGTATTGAATACTTGTTTTTCAAGCTTGATCCATAGGAAGACATCTGGGAGAGACCTGAACACATAGCAGTTAATCTTTTAACTTAGTTTATAAATACGGTTTTCCTATGCAAAAGCCCTTACAAAATCAGTGGAAAACACAAGCCACAGAAGTCTTGGGTTGTGTACGCTGTCTTCAACATTAGAGAGCATGCCAGCATACTTAATGTTTCTGATAGACTGCAGTCACAGCTTGTTGACTGATTCTTGGACGGACTTCACTTTTTTGGTGTAGGTTAAGCAAGCAATGTTTGTCCTGGTACTTCCTTTTATAGGTTTGTTTTGATGCGTCAGCTGTAGAAATTGAAGACTTGCTGTTTCTCTCTAGTTTTCATAATCCTTAAAAGTAATATCTTTTCCTAGCTAAACCACAATCTGAATTTTATATTTTCCTGCATCTCTGCGTATACAGGGAACAGTTTCAGCTTGATACGAAGTGAGTTCATTTTAATCTAGGAGAATTTTTACTTAATGGAAACAGAATTATTTGTGTTCTGTGTCATATTTGCTCCAACAAAATACAAGTGTAATGTTGACCTAATATTTGAACAGGGCTTTGAAGACATTGATGCTTCCTCATGAATTTTACTGCTGAAAAAAAACTCTGCAAAGCCATGCATTTTTTTTAAACAATATAGTTTTATACTCAAAATAAATACTCATTCTGTTATATTTTAAGAAAAATACTGTCTTCTGCAGGGTTCTTGCATTTCATCAAATCACTGTTTAGAGGGTAGTCAGTGATCTAAATGTGAAATTGTTTGAATTTAGAAATCCTAAGGTTCATGATGGAAAAGCAGGATGATTTGATATTCCTGAAGTATGATTCTGCCATTCTGGGAGATGTTCTATTAGCAAAGCTGCTTTTGTCTTTCTGTTCTTTCAAAGACAGGGAGGCATCTCTTCAGCACAGCTAGCATAGGAATGCCAAGACTAGAAGCCTCGCTGGTTATGTCAAGATAATTAAACGGAAGTCTTCGAAGCTAGTACCTTGGTTAGGTGCGACAGAGGCAGTGCTCCCTAGGTTCATACACCATTTCTTTGTCTTGAGATGGAATTTAGTGTATGACGGCTATCAACACACTCAGAGTAGGAGCTTCATATAGTCCCAGGGAATGGAGATTTTGAGTGAGCAGTACTTGTTCCACTTGCCGCATTCTCCTCCCCGTCCTCCTAGGAGAAAGAAACTTGGAATACTTTTAGCTAGGCTGCAACTGTTTGGGGGGGCCTCCTCTTTATTTCTCTAGGGGAGCCCCCTTTTTGGGGGTGGTGGTGTGTCCAGATGTAAATAGTGTTATTAAGGTAACGAGCTGCTGGCTGGGGACACTTCCCTCATTTTGTGTATTTCTTAGGGGTGAATAAAAAGGGGGGTTGG
>WKFP01014016.1:1466600-1477529 GCA_011057875.1 Pterocles orientalis
CATCATGCCCTTCTTGCTCTGATGCTTCCTGTGCTCTCCTTGCTACCACCAGTCAGCCCCCTCCTCCCCCCTCCTGGGCTTCACAGCTCTTGCCATTGACCAAGGCAAATACTTCACGCGCCCTCGCTGTAGCTGGGAGAGGATTCCCACCGGCTGCAGCTGCAATGGGGAGGAAGGAACGCCTTGCAGGTGCTCTGCAACCCGCTGCAGAGGGTGATGTCCTCTTGCCCTGTGGAGCCCTGGACCTCTCATGCTCAGCGCTCTTCCCCCTCCCCTCAAAATGCTCACTTTCTGTTCTCATTAAAGAGATGCTGCATCCCAGCCTGAGTCTCCTTGTGTTCCTTTTTTCTGAAGTTGCAGCTTTCTCCTGGGCAGTGTGTGCTGTGGGGCTGGTGATTTTCTCTACAGGTTGATGCTCAGACTGCTGCTCAGCTGTTCCACCTGACCTTGCCTCATCCCTGGCCACGTGCGGGTCGTTTGCTTTGAGGTGGACTTCCCTTTGGTCTCCCACCGAGCATCTGTGGTGAGCAGAAGAGGATGGAAGTGGCCAGGTCCTCTGGGGAAAGGCAGAGAGGGGCTGATGGAGAAGGGGGTCCTCTTTCTCCTGCCACCCGCCCTGTTCCCAGTTCTGTGTGTACTGGGCACAGAATCGGTACAGGCATCTTTGGTCGAGCCAGGGAAAGGACAGAGAGGCCTGGGAATTAACTCATCCAAGTGGTGCCGCTGTGACAGTTTGAGGAAGGTGTTGCTCACTCACAGGTCAATGAGCCATCCCAAGAGTATCATGCAGGCTACAGGCACAAGGTGAGCTGTATTTTTGTGCCCCAAGAAGTCCAGTCAGTTCAAACTTTGCTTTCCAATGCAGCTGCTGTCCAAAAGTTCAAAAATCGGTTTTGTCCATGAAGCCACTCCTCTTTCAAAAACCCCTTGCTTTCATGAGCCTTGAGATAGTCTAGTCTCCAACAGATGTGTCAGCCCATAGATTTTCAGTGCCAGCCCATAGATTTTCAGTACTCTGCTGCAGCTGTCCTGCTTGAGCTACTGCTTCCCAGAACAGTTGCTGCTGCTGAAGTCAGCGCTGCTCACAAGCCTTTGTCTGCTGGAGGAGGGAAAGCAGAAAAGGTAGCTTGCTTTCCTTGCTTCCTTCCTCTTCTTAACTATCTGGGAAGAAAGTGCCTTAAGAGTGTGTGGGCACATGGGAGATTTCCCCCTGACACATGAAATGGGCAGATTTGACCATCTGGGTGAGGCATTTTTCCTCCATGGAAGTAATTGGTGTAATGCTGGGGAATGCACATCTCTCTGTCCCGTTGCCCATTCCGTGTATACAAACTTCAGGCATTGTCATTATGCCTCAGGCTGGGAACACATCTTGCCCAGAAGCCCTTGTCCAATAGCACTGAGTCTCCCACCACCACCACCAGCCTTGTCTATATGCACGACCTAATGTATGTCCAGCAGCAGCTTTGAAGAGTGTCCAGCTTCCCGGGGTCCCCCATCAGCAGGTGGAGGTGGAGGAGACGGAGGAGGTTCCTGCAGGTTCTGCCCTCTACGCCCTTCCCAATGCTGGCATCCCCCCACAGCCCACCTGCAGAGCCCGATTGCTTCAGGAGCTGGTCACAGGGGGAGATGCAGAGGCCTCCTTGCATGCCTCTGAATGTGTGGCGGAGGGTGGGCAAAGGCCAAGACGAGAGAGGCCAGCTTGGCTGGAGCGCTGTCAGAAGGCTAAGTCCGCGTGGTTTATGGCAGCTTGGACCTTGCCAGAGCAAGTACCTAGAAAACAGTAGCATGGCCTTTGCACTGCCATGGCTCAGCTTGGGGACTCAAGTGTCAGAGCATCAGCGGCTTCCATGATGAGAAGCATAGCAAGGAGGGGTGCAGAAGCCTCTCAGTGTACGGGGAAAGCTATGGCCAGAACTGGCTGGAGACCCAGAGCCACAGCATGGAGCAGATCCTGCAGCTGCATAGCCCAGAGGAGTCCTGGCCAGCCTGCCCCAGGGAACCCAATGGAGGGTCTGGGCCAACCAAGCCCTTAGACCTGTCCTAAGGCAGAGGCCTTCTTTTAGATGGCTTTCCTCAACAGGTCTTCGTCCCCTTGGGAACAACCTACAAGGAAGCAGGCCATCCCAGATTGAGACAGGAGCACCCCATTCATTCAGTGCCTCCCTTGTGTGACGGGCATCTTGTGCGTGGAAACTCTCACTTCTCGCAGTAGCTGCGGAGAGCCCGTGCTGGTGGAGCCAGGGGAAGTTGCTGCCAGCAGCCCCTTTGCTTTCAAGTGCACCCTGGGACGTTTTGCAATGGGACATCTCTCTCCGTCTCCTGTCAGACTTGTGACCTCATCTTTCCGTGGAGCTTGTGGAAGTGAGAGTCAGGGGCCTGAGTTGCTGCTATCAGTACTGAATGAGCCCTGGTGTGCCTGCCAGGGGAAAAGCAATTCATCTTTTTGTCCAGATACTGTTAACCATGCTATTTTTTTAGGAGAAAAAAAAAGGTTTTCCTTTCTGTTCCTTCCCGTCCTACCACTGTCCTCAGAACATGGCAGGCAGATTACTGTGGTTTGTCTTTCATTCGTAACCTGTCAGTATGGAAAAGAAAACCAGAAAATAACGGGAGTGGTGGGAAGATGAGCATGACATGGTAATAATTTGCACCATGGACCAAACTCCCTCATCCCCTGACCCCTCCATCACACCAGGAGTCTTTGTGGGCATCTATCCCCATCTCGCCTGGGGATCCTACATGACCCCCCCCACCCCTCTGCCAGGCCCCAGCATCCATGGTGTGACTTCATTCCTTGCTTGATGGGCACCCCGTGCTTAGAGGCTCCTGCTTCTCCCAGCAGTAGCTGTGGAGGGCCCATGGTGGCAGAGCCAGGGGAAGTTGCTGCCAACAGCCCCTTTGCCCTCACGTGAGCCCTGGGCTTGTTGCATTGGGACCTTTGGCTTGCCTTAATCCATTTCTTCATGTGTGAGCAGTTGCCTTCACAGTCTTCCCATGTAGGTCTTTCCTGCTTCCACCTTCTGTGTGCTTCCTTTTGCTGTCCCAGCTCAGGACCGCCACATGCATCTGTGCAGGCCTTGCACTTGCTCGACTTTCTGCATGTTAGAAGGGACTGATGGTGTGCTCTGTGAGTCTGTTCTTGAAGATCAAGCAGCTCTCCTGGGTCCCTTGGCCCTCCAGGGTGGTTTCTGCTGATCTGTAGTGCAGGGTTACAATCCTGCTGTTGGTCTTGCTCACTGCTCTCAGTCTCTAGCTCCACAGTTTCATTGTCACTTCTGACAAGGCTGCCCTCAGCCTTCTTATCTTCCATCATTTCCTTCTAGCTTGTGCATCAAAGGCCCAGCTGAGAATTTTCTTTGTTTGGTTTCTCAGCCATGAGCATCAGTGAACTGTCTTTAATACATTCCAGCAAGTGCCTGGACTGCTTGTGCCCAGGCATCTCTTTCCAGTACATAGGGTGGTTCAAATTAGTCATGATTACTCAGGCCTGTGTCTGAGAGGATTTCTCCAGCTGCCCCGAGATGTCCTCCTCTGTCTCCTCTTCTTCTGTAGAGGACCCTTACTACACCATCACCTGGTTGATCTGCCTTTTGGTCCTTACTCAGAGACTTGCCTCTGGTTTATCACCAGTAGCAGAGCAAAATTTCACACGTCCAAGCCACGTCTTTACACTGAGTGAAACCCTTCCTTTAGCCTTGCCATCCTATGTTTCTTGAAAATCTTGTATCTCTCCACTGCAGCCAGTCATGGGAATGAATCATGGGACCTATGCCCACCATGTCTTCTCACTCCCAAAATGGTTATAGGAGTGCACAGGCTCCTCATTCCTCCTGTTGGTTTCTCATGCTACATGCGCTTGTGAACAGGTGTTTAAGATGGGCCCCACATTATGCTGCTTTTACAGAAGTGAGAGGTCCTCCACTCTGTCGTGCTGTCCCCAGAACACTTCTGCTCTGCCCCTTGTCCTCTGTCTTCTCTACAGTTTATGGTTACCTTTCCCCAGCACAACCAGCACCAGTTGTTCCTCAGAGGGAATGTTGTTCCTTCAATTCTTGATGATAACACCCTGCCTGTGGCACCAGGTCCTGACCCACTGGATGAGTCCATTTCGAGTCTTTTTCCCTGACTGGCAGGGTTGAGGAGAACACCATCTGAGCTGCCATGACCTTCCCTCTTGCCCCAGCATTATGTGGTCACCCTTGGTACACCAGATATCCATGTTGATGAGGCCAGTGTCCCTACTTCCTTGCTTCTACCCTTGGCCTCCAGCTTGTCGTTCCCGGCAGAGCATCCAGGAGCAAGCCCTGCACAAACATTCATGCACAAGCCTCAGCCTCTTGGCTGTGAATGGCACAAAAGATCTTGCAGTAGCCCCAGGGAACTCAGAATGTTAACAACTTGCTCATGTCTGTTTGCAGAACCTTTTCTAAAGGCTCCCTGCCCAGCAGGATGGTGTACCAGCAGTTAGGAGCAGGAGGCACCGGTCACAATGGCATCTGGGAACTGAAATTATTTTTATACTCCGGTACAAGAAACTTGAATAACTTTTCATGTCTACCACTATGCTCTTTTCCAACAAAGACAGGATGACAGAATGAAGGCTGGAGACTAAGCTTGTCCTGGGTCTTCACTGCCAGCTTTACCAGGGGCCGGGCTTTAAGAGAAGCCCCTGCCTGGGGATGCTGGTGGCCTCGCACTGGAGAGGTGGTTGGTGCCAGTCCCCTGCTTGGATCCTGGGCACAGTGCCTGGCCTGGTCACTACATGGTGGGAAGGGAGGGCTCAGTGCTCCTGGGCTCCTGCTGGGCTCCTCAGGGGCTGCCATGCCTTCCTGCACATGTCCCTGGGGAGGAAAGCGGGCTGGTTTTTGCCTGTTTACCCTGTGACTCTCCCCTGTTAGTGTCCAAGTGAAGCTCTGAAAGGTCTCTCAGGCTTTGGCTCCCAGAAGACGCTTTTGTATGAACCACATCTCAGCCCAGCTGGGCTCCCACCAGCCTGTAAGGCCAGAGGCACATGGCCAGGTCATTTTCTGGATTGCCAAGCCTGTCATCTGCCAGGAAGAGTTTAGGAAGGCCTTTCCAACTTCTGTGGAGAGCAGCAGGCCTGATGGTCCCATCCACAAAACCAGAACCTGCAGAAAGGCCAAGAAGGAAGCAGGTAAATGTCTGGACATGGAGCACTCAGCCTCGGGGCTTACAGCATCTTTGAGGTTTATTGCTGCTTGTAAGCTGTGTGTGCACAGCCATCCAGAGGAGCAGCCCTGCTGGAAACCCTCCGGCAGGGGATGGACCCTGGACAAGGAGACTTGGGGGCATGGGGCAGATCTGGTCTTCAGGGCTGGTGCTAAGGATTCGGGGCCCCAGAAATGGCCTGGCTTCCTGTGGAGGTCAGCCTGGCCTAAAGAGTAGCTCACAGGTGCTGAGGAGCTCTGGGACATCTCTGGCTGCTCATTGAAGACTGTAAGGGGGGCACAAAGTGTCCTACTCACAGTGTCCCCCAGGGAGAAGCAGCACTGGAGGCTCCTGTGGTAGAAACAGTTACTGAAGACTGTGGCAGACTAAGAAGGCAAGGGGATGAGGAGTAAGGAGGCTGAGGAAAGCTCTGAGGGAGCCAAAAGGGTGAGGTCCCACTGAGATTTGAACTCAGATCGCTGGATTCAGAGTCCAGAGTGCTCACCATTACACCATGGGACCTCCTCAACAACTCTTTTCTTTCCCCTCTCACCACCCCAGATGCACTCTGGTCTCCTGGCTGAGCCCCAGCAGTCTCTCTGTCTCCCTGGCTATCACTAAGAGCAGCCTTCTTCTGGGGCCATGGCGTGCTCTCTGCTCTTACGACCCTTCGAGGGAGAGGCAGAGCTCTTTTTGCAAGCCTGCCATGACCTCTCTTACAAGACTCATGCTGTGAGAATCCTGCTTTTGCATAATTACACCTGCTTATGAAGTTTCCAGCTTAACCTCTTCAACATTGCACCTCACAGAGTACGTTCATCGCCCATCAATCAGTAGTTTGGTGCTTGTACTTGTCGTCCCTGCTGCTGCCTGCCTTCACCCCCATATCGGACAGCCTCTCAATCTGCCTGTGTACGTTATTGCCTCTCCTGTTTCTCACAGAATCACAGAATGTTAGGGATTGGAAGGGGCCTCGAAAGATCATCTATTCCAATCCCCCTGCTGGAGCAGGAACACCCAGATCAGCTCACACAGGATCTCATTCTCACCTTGTAGCTCATCGTAAGCAGCCGTTCACCAGACATCCTTACTCTCGGTTGCACTCCTAGGTGAGCTCCTGACCTCACTATTGAATAAGGGGACTGAGAGAGAGGGCAGGGGATGAGGTTCAACAGAAGGAAGAGTGGGAAGAAGGTGCCTAATGCTGGTGGTCATATGATCAGTGCTTGTGGAAGCATATATAAGGAATAGGCTCGTGCTATGGCTATGTATCTTTCCACTGAACGCTGTCACTCTGTGAAACCAGTAGACTGGGTCTACGTTAGGGTTTACTAGAGAAGACATGCACTTCAGCTGCATATGGCCTTAGGTGATGAAGGATTATGAGGAATACATGGCTCTCTCACCCATAAGATAGTGCCTGTTAAATGAACTGGCACTGGTACATAAGGATGGGTTTTTTTTGTGGCATCTCAATGCTTCCAGACCTCTCCGGAATAGCAGACACAACTTACCACAAAGTACTGAAGTACAAAATGCTCTGTACAAAATCCACTTGTTATTTGACAAACCTGCTTCCACCAGTTTGCACAAACTTCCCTCCCCTGGCTAGAAGTATCAGAATTAGAAAGGTCTATTGTAAATATATCTGCTGTATAGAAGAGATGGGTAATACTGTGGGTAATACTGCAGTTAAAACTGTTCCAGCCTTAAGTTAGAGGTAGAACGAGCATCTTAGGTAGCCCTGTAAAACAGCATGGCATTAGATGATGTATTTCTCTCTCAAGGAGGTATATTCGTATTAGTTAACACCACTTGCTAGACATATGCAGACCAAGATCAGAGAACAGAAATGGACATACATAAAACTTGAGGTAAGCTTCAAATACTGTGTGATATACCTGGAGAAAACCAGAAAAAACCCAAATGTTTTGACTGGTGGAAATGACTCCCAAACATAGAAGGATGGTGAGGAACAACTGCTTAAGATAGCACTGAAGCATATTTTGTTGAGAATAACTTTGGTGACTGTGTATATACTTTGCTCAGCTCATCTTGTGTTGTCACAAATTGGTATGTAAAAGGATAGAACAAGGCATGGCTCAAGCAGGGGCCAGAACAATGATACTGAATATATTAGAAGATAAGGAAGAAGTGCTTGGACTAATGACTGTAAATTATTACAAAATCTAGAGGCAAGAATGGCTGATAGGGCAGCATGGCCCACATGGTGATTGATCCTGGACTCTGAGGAGTCTGAACTTCTACCAGAAACTTATGGAGGCAGGACTCTGTCCAAAGCACTGGCTATTGAATCTTTATATTTAAGTGCAAACACATGTTTAATTCACCTCAAGGGGTGCCATCAAAGTCCCCCAACAACAGACATTGCCAGATGTACCTCCTCCACACTGACTGCTTAACATCGTTTTCCAAATATTCCTATTCCAGAGATAAAAGAGAACCAGAGTGACCTTTATCTAGTGATGAAAATGATCACTTTTGCAGATCCTTTGGCTTTCTGGTTTCTGCTCAGGCATTGGACATTCTTTGCCAGTGCTAGCAAAAAAATCTAGACATACCTAGTCTACTAAAACAAGCTTTCTTCTCTCTCCTGCAAGTCACCCATGACTTCCTATTTATTCTCCCTTTTCCCTTCCACACTTCTCAGCTGTGGTCCACCTTGCCTTTTCCATAGATGTTTCCCACTCTTACAAGCCATTCCTCCTAAACACCAACATTCTGCAGCAAGTAGTGGTCTTTGGTCAAGGGTTGACTCCACCCTACATCCCCAAGAGGCTGGAGGTGCTGCCTGGAGGCCAGCATCTTCCCTGCAGGAATGTCCTCATCCTAGTGCTCACAGCAGCCTTAGAGTCCACCTCAGATAAATTTGAGAAGCAAAGCAGAGTCTGATATCCCACCTCACAACTCTCACCATTCGTGGTTGTCTCCACACAGCTGCCTTCCCTTCTTCCCTGGAAGCAGTTGAGATACCAGCTGGGGAGTGAAACCCCAGGATATCCCAGATGCCCAGCTGAGAACGAGGCGCTGGGAGCTGCAACTGTAGCTCCTGGGATTATGCCTCTCAAGGCTTCTGGAAGCCTGGGTTTGAGTGGAGGCTGATAAGCAGGGCAGAGAGGGCAGGAGCAGGTAGTTGTGGCCGAGTGGTGAAGGTGATGGACTAGAAATCCATTGGGGTTTCCCCGTGCAGGTTCGAATCCTGCCAACTACGGGGCACACTTGTTCCCTTTTGGGCTCCCTGCAGTTGACCATGCTGCGCATGTGAGACTCAGCCCTGCAGAGCCCAGGGAGACAACAAAACTGCTTGCAGTCCCCAACTCCCCCAGGAAATGCCTGGATGAATGGGAAATCCTGCTCCCACTGACAAGGTAGGCAAGCTGCGAGAAAAGACCAGTGCTGAGTATGAGCCATGAAAAGAGGTCCACTGTTGTTGATTCTTGGGCAGAAGAACTTAAGAAGCATCACAGCCCCACGAGTTGTCTTCCCTCCAGCTGAAACTACAGCTGCTCATCTCCAAAGACAGCCTGCATCACATGGTGCTCCGTGCTAAAGGTGAAGGGAAGACACCTCATGGCTTTGAGCAACCTGATCCAGTGGAAGGTATCCCTGCCCATGGCAAGGGGTTTGGAAGTCAATGATCTTTAAGGTCCCTTCCAACCCTAACTGTTCTATGATTCTGTGAAGATAAGGAAGTGGGGGGAAGAGAAAGGGCCAGGATGGAATGTGAGTCATGAAAGAGGTACTTCTGTGCACACTCAGCCCTCATTGCTAAAGATGATAGCCTGCCTGGGTGGTGCAGCATCGAAAGGTAAAAAGAAAAGGGGCCCATGTGGAGAGAGGCCAGAGAAAAAGAAAGTGAAAGTGATAAAAGTCCATTCCAAGTCGATGGTTTGTCCCGCTGCAGCCATGCCACTGAGAGTGGGGAATGTGAATGGCAAGATGCTAACCGAAATACAACTTTCTAAGAAGAACAAATACTATGTGAGGCTATGAACCTTTGACCTTAGAGCTGACATGACCTGGAGACCCAACCTAAACTGGCGCTCGTCTGCTGAGAGTATGCAATACTGACAATAAAAAGAACAGGAGATTCGCCTTAGGAAGCTGGGCACGTAAGTATGGCATTGCTATGTAATCAGATTCAACTGACTGGTTATATATGCTCACATCTGCACGTCCAGCCCTGTCTGTCCTGCCATTCCTTTGTCTCCTCAGCCTGGCTCTGCATGCTCTGGCATGTTGATGGGACAGAGAACTAGCACATGCACAAACATGCAGGCATCAGCACTGCCACCTCACCCTCACCAATAGGTTGTACCAGCTCAGAGCTACCTGCCCAGAGCATTTCTGGGACACATATTTTCACAGAGAGGTCAAACTTTGCTGGTGGCTCAGCTGTGTCATGCTGTGGGTCCACTGTGGAGCTGTGTCTCACACTGGGCAGCCCCTTACCTCGTCTTACAGGGGCCACCCTGCACCACCCCCTAACCCCTCCACTACCAAAACCTTGCCGTATGTAGCCAATACAGTGCCTGTCGTGAATGCTCTGGACCATAACATGGAGGTAAAACAGGTCTCCACCTGCCCCAGTCAGAGGCATATCCATGCTGTCCTGGGCTAACATGTGGTTGCATGATGTGCCCTTTGGTTGAATTTAAAAGGCACAGCAACCAGCTCGGGTTTCGTCCTAGGCACTGCGTATGTCCATATCTCGTATACTTGTCTAGTTTTAGCTCAGCAACCTGTGAGTGAATAACAGGCGATGCTAGGGTAGCGATTATCTCTCCTATCGTGTAGTGTGCAAATAGGCCAGGTGGATCATTTCTAGCAGAGATTTCTTGGTCTGTGTAACTTGGTTGGATATGAGCATCTGCCACATTCCATGCAGCACGCGCGTAGCAATATCTTTTGCAGGACTCTACCCTTTACTTGTTCCTGGGCTAAAGTCTGCCTTGTGCTGCTACTCGTTTTGATGGTGGATGATTGCTTTGGTGAATCCCCATGCCAGCACTCATGAATGGTGAAGTACATCTGACCAGGATGTACCTACCCCTACATAGACACAAGGGGCAGTATTTTCTTTCAGCTGCCCTTTTTCTTCATGAGAAGTCAGAGGAAGCCCAAGCCATCTCTCTGTGTCTGGTACAGTTCCTGTCCTGCCCAACACTGCTGGGGGTGGAGGTGGCTCCCAGTCGCCCCAGAACAGGGCCAGACCAGCTGGACTGGGTGATGCCCTGTCTGAAATGCTGCCAGGCATCCCAGGAGAGCTAGGAGCTGGCTGAGCTGGTAGAGCCTCTTGGTGAGGCTCTTTCCCCCAGTTGCTGCTGCTCCACACCACTCTGCCTTCATGACAGCTGAAGTGCAGGTGGCTTTGTGAGTGCTGTCAGATGTCCGTTGAGATCAGGCTCTTAAGTTCTGCTCCAGGACCAACAACAGTGGACCTCTTTTCGTGGCTCGTACTCAGCACTGGTCTGTTCTCTTCTCCCAACTTGCCCACCTTGTCAATGGGGGCAGGATTTTCCATTCACACAGTAATGTCAGGGTGGGTGGGGGCCAGGGACAATGACAGGTTTCCCTGGTCAGCAGCTAGAGCGTGGAGGCCAGTCCCAGGGCTGCACCATGGTCAACTGCAGGGAGCCCAAAAGGGAACAAGTGTGCCCCGTAGTTGGCAGGATTCGAACCTGCGCGGGGAAACCCCAATGGATTTCTAGTCCATCACCTTCACCACTCGGCCAC
>WKFP01014017.1:20244-65055 GCA_011057875.1 Pterocles orientalis
TCCTATGTCTAAATTCACATGAAAATATTCCAGCTACCATTTCTAAAAGAGGTACTGCCTTTGGCTGTGTTTTATGTAGGTAAATATGTTCAGTTCAACCAAATGTTTTAAGTTCTCTTCCTTCATAAAAAGCAGAGGAAGACTTTTCCTTCTAGTTTGCACAGAATGAACATTCTATTAATTTCATTCCCCCTCTTTTAATTTCTCTCCATAATAGTAAACATTTCATAAAATCTGAGTACCTCTCAGGAGACAGAAACCTCTATTAAATCACAGTAGGACAGTAAGCTAATTCTCTTCCAGTTTCCCCAAGGCAGCCAGGGCTATTGTATGTTTTGCATGTAGTTTTTTGTCTTTTGGCTCTTTGGGGTTTTGGTGGGTTTGGTTTTTTTTTTGCTTTATGAGCTCTCCTTTTGTTTTTACCAGATGGTTCTCTCTTCATTCCCTCTTATCTTCAACTCTTTTCCTTTCCTTCCTCTGCCACCTTCAATACCTTGGTTCGTTCTTCCTTCCTTGCTTCTATGATTTTATTGGCTGTATTCTGTGTTGTGATTATGGGAAAATTAATTTACAGTGAGATCCTCCTTTTTTTGAAAGTGAAAAATTTCTGCTGTTTTTTGACTGCACCCGCCCCCCCCCAAAAAATCTCTAAAGCCCCTCCTTGTGACAAGACTTATTCTTGTAATCTCAATATGAAAGTTTAACAGCCCAATTCATGAAGATGCTGGTAACAGGCAAAGTTCTTTGAGACCAGTTAAGAAGTAGCCAAAGGCTAATATGAGGAACTTGAGTTGGATTTAGCGTTGGAGAGACCTCTGTATGAAACAAGTGAGGGAAATCTTCTTAGGGGCAGCTGCCTTTGGTGGTGAACAAGATCAGGAGTGTCATTCATGGCACTGGTGTGACAGATTTTTGGCACTGAGTAGATGCTTTTCACTGATGTGAAATCTGTTCATATGGAGAGCAGAGTAACCTTCCTCTAGAATTGATTTTTCTTTTTCTTTTTTTTTTTGGGTGGATGTAAATATCAAATTGTTCCCAGATTTTAAAAAAAAATTAATACAAGTATGTTAACACTTTTTTTGAGATCTAAACAATGGGGGAAAATGACTGCAGCAATTCTGCCTCTACCTGTGGCCAGGATGGATTGAATGTTTTCTCAGCATGACTGAAATACAGTGTGGTAACATCCCTCAGTGAGCTCTTCAGGTGCATAGGTGGAAGAAATTACCCAGGTCATCCAGTGCCCACCATTGCTAGCATCCATGTTTGGCCTAAAAGGGCTTGCACAGCCCCTGGTGCATGTGTTGACAACCCTTGTCCTCATCTCTCACCTCCAAATGGATTTCTGTGCTTGCTGTGCAAGAAACCTGAGGTCTGTAATGAAAGACTGTCAGAAAGCAACAACTGTCAGAAGCCACAGAGATCATGGATGTCACCCATTTCTATGACAGCAGAAAAGGAAAAAAATTCCCAAATAATTCTAGAAGGTAGGATGATAAAAGAATAAGATATGGCTGCAGTCATACTTGTTTGTGCACAGAGGGGTAGAGAGGTAGTTCCAGCTGCACCATCTCTAGCTGGGGATACCCTTGAGACTAGGAGAGTGGCTTGTGCCTTCCCAAGGCGTGGGAACGTGCTCTCCCAAAAACTCTCCACTCTGTACCTACCTGCTTGTGGATCGCACTGGCTTTGCCTTGAAATGCTCCTTCCCCTTTCTCCTGAGGGCTGCTCTGTCATACCCTGTATGTTCATTAGTTGAAATCGGTATAAAGACCAACTGAAACCAAATGGCTGTTTCCTACTGAGTAAATTGAACCAAGCTTTGTAGCCCTGCAAATGGTACATTCATGTTCTGTTTGATTTTTTTTTTGCATTATTTCAAACTATGTTTGAATAGCCAGAAAATCCTATGTGTTGTTTTTTTTTTTTTAATGGCTATCATTATTTATTTATTTATTCATCACTATGTATTTCTCATTTGTGACTCCAGGATATTGATGAAGAAATTGAAGCTGAGTACAACATTTTGAAAGCTCTCTCTGATCATCCCAATGTAGTCAAGTTCTACGGCATGTATTATAAGAAAGATGTGAAAAATGGAGACCAGCTTTGGCTAGTTCTTGAGGTAAATAATTCAGAAAAAATAAGAGTTTTCTCTCAGTTGGCATTCCTACGATGAGTATAAACTCAGTGAATGAGATGCAAGTCATTCGTTGGATGTTTTTCTTTAGAGTGAAGTGATAAATGCTGTTGTTTAGTCTTTTCAGTGTTCTGGATTGATGACCTGCTTTGCGTTCAGCATTCTTATTTTGGTATTATACTGTTAGTGCTGTGCCTTCAGAAATAGGTTATAAAGTCTATAGGACTTTGTAGGATTTGCTACCTAAAATTTTTCTTTGGTGAAAGGCTTATTATGGGAATCTTCCTGCAGTGACATTTCTTTAGATATGACTAAGATATGACATAACAGTTAAAGAAACCAGTAGGATGATTTTTTTTCTAAATGAAATTATAGAAATGAATTAATTTAATTGGGATTTTTTTTTGTGCAAGTAAATGCACAAATAGACAAATAAGCAAAGACAAAAAGCAGCAAGATTTTTTCAAATGGAGTCAGAGCAAGGTAAGCCCTGTAATTTTGTGTTTCAGTCTTTAGTTTTGACTAATCTAGGAGCAAAGAGCTTGAAGATTCACTATAACCTATTCTGCAAAAACTTCCTCCTCTTCCTAGAAGAAAGAAGAATGTCGCTAACAGGAATAATGTGTCTTTCATAACAAGCAAGGCTCTTGCTGATGTTTGATCAGTGTTTGATAAGGTTGAGATTGAAGAATTGTTTGTATTTTATGATTTTTCAGCTAAGTGAATACAAATCTCCTGCCAAATGTCTTGGATAACAATGGGATCTAATTCTGGAAACAAGCTCTAAAAAGTGCTTAAGTTCTAAAAGCTTTTCCAAAGTATTCTGACTTGCATTGGGAAGATATTTTTAAGAGTAGTTTGCATTGAAAATCATAATAAAATATTGGGTTAGACTGATATCAAAAGATGCCAGCTCTTTGTTCATTGAGCATCTTTGAAAAATCTAGCTTCTGTTCTGTCTGCTGGGCATTTGAAACTCCATCTGTGAAACTTCTGGCCTGTAAAGGATGGATGCCAAACAGCCAGGATGAAACAGACTGTGAGGAAACAGTCAGTGTTTATATTTTAACTTTTATGTTTTGCATTAATTTATTTTCTTAATGTGAAAAACACAAGCCTACATCTGGAGTGTAAGTTTTGTATTTACTCTTTGCATGCCAGGCTGTACATGTGCAAGGACAAGTATGGAGTGTGTGGAATAGTCTTCAATTGTTCTGTCACTGGACATGTAGTTCCATGAGTGCAATGGATTTCAGTTGATGTGTACATATAGCTATGCATAAGTAGAAGAGTAAATTCCAGTGGTGACTTGGTGAAGCTCTGAGTTTAATAAAACTATCTGTGAAAGTACTTCAGGACTGGTGCTTCCCCTGAAGAGGGGAATCCAGTCTTGAAATTTAGATTTGTGGAGTTTGATACCAAGAAGGAGATCTTTCTCATCTCCTTCTCTCAAAAAAAGCTATCAACTAATCCCTGCAAATTCAGTGTAATCCCCTGAAATGAAGATGGACCTTTTGCCATCAGTGGCTCTCCTTGTAGATACATTCCCAAAGACTGGAAGGACAAACAGTATGCGAGCTGCAGTGGTCTGCAATCTGAAGCAGCTTCCATAGTATCTGACTGCAAAATGGTGTCAAGGAGGAAAAGTAGAGAATCAAGTGCAGACCATTGTGCACTATACTATTCTGGATTCCTGCTAAGCTGCAGCTGCCAGGATGATCTTACATGAGCTTGTTGCTCAGCTCTGCTTTTGTGTTCTGTGGAGGGATCTGTGGGCAGGCAGCTTTGGAGGGAAAGTTTCTCAAATTCCACTAAGAATGGGTTGGGATTAGGTGACAAAATGCAGCATTTAGTAACGGGCTTAGAGCCATCACTGTAGTTTACCAACAAAGTTACTCTGTGAAGTGTTTGAATCCACATATGTAGATGTTATAATTTTTTCCTAGAGGAAAAAGATCCTCAGTTCTGTAAGACATGCCCCATGCAATGTATCAACAGCAAGCCAGTCTGAAAAGAACGATTGTTGCCGTGTTTCTTTTCTCCTAATTCAGTCTTCAGCACTGGTTATATGAACTGTAGTGTTCAATTCTTACACCTTTTTCAGTATATACAGTGTGATGATTTTTGACATATCCCATAGTTTTCAGTAGCTGTTTTGTATTGCACTTGATCGCGTTTGGGTTTTGGGGAAAAGAGACTAATCAGGTTTGAACTAGGCTAAGGTAAGTGGCTGTGGTACAGTTTTCAGGCCAAAACTGACCAAGTGGGTAAAAAGACTATACTACAATGTTGTAAAGGGTTCTTGAGAGATTTTAGTCCCTAATACTTGAATTGTCATAAAATCATCAGAGCTCATAAATTACCACTCATTCTGAATAGTGGAGAAGACCTTGGATGGGTTTATTATGAGATTATTGCACTCTTGTTGTGAAATATTCCACCGTACCTTCATCTCTGTTTTTCCAAAATAAATCTATTCTTACATGGTTTGGTACCTGTTGAACCTGTCCTCTTAAATTCTGGGACAATATAGTTGGACATTCCTTTTTTAACTAAAATTGATGCTTTTATTTGCTGCTCACTCTAAGGAGTGTGTCGACAGTGAGGCACTACATTCACCATCTAGGTTGAAGGTATTATCCTCTGATTAGAAATCATTAAACCGGATGACTGTCAATAAATATTTACCTAAAACTGAGTGGAATTTGGAGATGACCTATTGGTGTGGGTCATCTGACAGTGTCTGTGTCTACAGAAACCAAACCAGTTGCTTCAGAATGATGGAAATGATCTGTTAGAAATAATCCTGGGTAAACATGGCATTTCTTCTGAATCTTCTCACTTAATAATTGCCTAATAACACATGCCTTCATAGAAAATATTTTTTCCAATTTGAAGTAAAATTCCTCGTTTTCTACTGAACATGTGGATTTTGGGTTTTTTTGGTTTTATTCTCTGTCTCTGTGCTGACAGATTACCTACCTGATCTTGTAAAGCATTTTGAAGCTGCAGTGCTGTGAGCTGGAAATAGGCTTCTGAGAGAGTAGGAGCTTTTGTTAATTATTTTTTTTCTGTTAAGCAAAACAAATACTTTTTTGACATAATAAAGTGTTGAGACACACAGTCTCATACTTTAACCTTTCAGTTTAGATTTAATCAGTTAAAAAAACATGCATAACAATTACTTAGAAAAATAAACAATCTTTTTGCATAACACACTTCTGCTTGTGACACTCTATTACAGTATTTATAGGAGAAGTGTAAAGTTACTGTGGACCTGAATCTGAGACTAGTATAGAATATGGATTTTAACAAATAGTTAAAAACTAGAGGAAGGCTAATAATGTGAGAGCTTTTAGTGTGATTAGCATTTTTTGGTAATAAAGTAACCTAACTTTCTCAATTCAGCATTTTTAAGGAAACCCCCTACAGGAATGAAAGTGAAACAGAAATACATCTGTACAGAATAACAGTAATCTTGACGCTCAGTTCAGAAATGCCCTTCTCTTTGTAGACTGCACTCAGATAGGCTGAACATCTGTTCCTGTGTGGATGCTCTTCTAACCATGTTTATAGTAAAGAATATTGCTGGAGGGGGGATTCCTGCCAGATGTATTAAGCCTTGTCATGTGTGTGCAGAGATGCAGGCAGAAGAAATTGCCTATTGAGTCTGTGTTGAAAAGAAACCACTTGAGTATTATACTTGGCATGAATCATAGATGTTTCGTGTTAGCAGACATCAGCATGACGACACAGCTAAGGCAGAGTGTGCTACAGCCCATTTCTTTCTGCTCTGGTTGTTAGTTCAGAAGGGAGTAGGTCTGAGATAGTTGGAAACCAGCTGATGGGAAGATGGAGCAGAGAGGTACATCTGGTCAAGCCCTACAAGTGAGCATGCAGGTCAATGGAAGGTACCACAGCCCTTGCCTGAGATCTGCTGCAAAGAACAACCCAGTCAAGACTGAGCAAAGGCTGAAAATACCACAGCAGGGTAAATGGTAGGAGTTGCACAGCTTTTACCTGCTACTGTAAGCCAGAGGCCACGAATCATAATGCAACATATTTTTGTAGTTCATTTCCTACACAGATCAGGTAGAACTTTAAGGAGCATCTCAGTCCATTTTCCGAAGACACGTAATTACTCATGTTGTATTTGAGATGGATTTGGGTTTGTGAGTCACAAGTAAGCTAGCATGTTTTATCATTCTCAATATATTCTTATTGGAAATAGAAGGAATACATATTGGTTTTGTAGTAAAAAAAAAATAATTGTTTTAATGAGTTAAAAGTTAGCTTGATAGGGGAAAAAGTTTGAATGGAGGGACTTCCCACCCAAATGCAGTTTTGTAATTTCAAAACATTTTGTAGAAACATCTCATTTCTGGAGAGGTGGAGGGAATTGCCAAGATGTTATAGATATAAATCCCTGTGACTGTGCTGAATGTCAAGAACACTGACAAAGCATTATTTTTAGGTGTTTTTGTTCTCCTAGTGTGTACGTGAACATTTCAAGAACATTTGCAATGCCCTGCTGAGTAAGACCAATGGTCCATGTAGCACAGCATTCTGTCTCCTGTGGTGGCACTAGAAGATGCTGTTTAGGAAGAGTCTGTCCAATTTTTGCAGTCCATTTCCCTCATGCTTTCCAGCAACCATTATTGTTGTATTAAGGATGTCCCAGACTGTTCTGTTTAGTGTCCATTTATGGACACACTAAACCTGATGGTGATACTGTCATGTCTCCTCTTAGAGCATGCAAGTTTAATTATATATTTATTTTTATATATAATATTCCACATAGTAGAATGTAATGTTTACAACATTATGAAAACATTTCCAAATCAAAATACTTTTCAGCGTGTGGTAAGAAATTTAGAATCCTGTTCGTTTGAGGAGGAATACGTTACAGTTTCCAGTGGACTGCAAGCTCTGTTTTCTGACCAGCTCTCATATTAAAAAATATCTTCATAAACAATATTTCAGTAGCTAGTGCAGTCTGTACAGGTGCTGGTTATGCACAGTCCAGACTGAAATGAACCTCATTCATATTCATTCTCATGTAGAACGTTTTCTTGTTCTAATGTCTAACCAGACACTGATGACTCAAAAGAATTACAGAAAGATTATCATGAAGGATTATTGTGATCCAGTTGGCAGCTATGTTTGCTAACTTAAAATTTGCCTGAAGTGATTTGAATTTGTTACTTGCCTTTTGATCTTTTGAAGTTAACATCAAGAGGAAAAATTTTAAATGTACAAGTATTTAAATTATCTTTTTAAATCCTAGGGATGCTTCTATTTGTGTTGCTTTTTTCAGAAAGAACAAAACCATTGAACCCAGTAAAGAGAAGATTTCAAGAGTTTGAATTAAACTAGAACATAGAAAATTGTAGTGCGTCAGTTTACCTGGTACTCTTTTCACAAGCATAGACAAAGTACAAACCCATGTTGTGGATTCCATTTAAACTGAGTGGCAACACTGCAACAATTGTATAGGTAGCTCCATCTGGGAAAAAAGGAATAAAATACCAGTATACCAAACTGCCAACCTGCTGTACCAGGATGACGGCAGTACGTTGCTACTAGGTTGCTTATAGTGACTTGCTTGGCCTGGGAAAGCTTGTACATCTGGCCAAAATGCTTATAAGAGGGTAAGAATTGTGAGGTAACACATCTGACAAAGACTGTTCCTGTGTGATGATCACACAGTAACAAGCCACTCTAGTTCCCACTCAATTACCAATTATATGGGCAGTTGCAATTGTCTGGTGAGTCACTTCAGTACAATGAGTACATAACAAGCTGAGATTCCCTGATATAACTCCTTTCTGGTTTTGTGCAGAACCTTTAGAATTGCCGTTCTTGGATTTGCCCAGAGACGGAGAGCCCAGCACAATGTGGAGAGTACCAATTACTCACTCTTTTCCGATCCTAAAAGTGAGCATTTGTACCAGGGAGGTTACGTCAAAGCTTTAAGCCAAGTAGAACAAATAGATTTGGAGATGGAGAACCAAGGGGATAACAGAAGTCTGTTGTGATCTCAAGCAGGTGCAAGCATTTGTCAGTGCTGCAGCCCAGAAGAGTTATTAAGGAGGATTTGGCGGAGGATAGTGCTGTGGTTTTCAAGTGCTCCTTCAAAGCAGAAAGGAAAACGTGTTATGCCTACAGTTATCCAGTGATGGATGCCAGGACTGGGAGTTGATCAAGGATGGGAGTAGATCTGTTGCTGCCTAAGGAAAGGTTCGGGGTCCTGACGGTGATAGTAACTAGCTCATGTTTGATGTGATTGCGAAGGGACAGCCATGGCATGGTCAGAGGTGGCCAGTTAGGGATAAGAACTCACTAAAGCCATGAGAAGAAGGTGTTGCAGTAACTCCTGGGTAAAATGAAGAATGCTGAACAACATATCGGCACTGCTGCATCTGGCCTGGAGTGAGTCTGCTGTGCTGTTGTACTGTTGTATATGTCATATTTGTTGTTTGGAGAGGGAAGTTTAGCAAATCAGGCACTTCCAGATGTTTGCAAATGCTACCTGTGGTCAGAAAGAGAACCCTAGAATTCATGAAATATGTATAAATGAACAGTGACAACACAATTTATGCATGTGTCAGATAGAGAAAAAGTACTATAATTAATGCCTGAATCTTGTGTGGCTAATAGTTTTGGATCCTTCACAGACCTGCTATACATGGAAGAGTTTCTGATCATGTTGCCTTTTCAACATCACGTGTAATTCTAATATATGGTGAAGCTCACTGAAGTTCATCCCTTATTTTTCCTTTTTCCTTTTTCCTTTTTCCTTTTTCCTTTTTCCTTTTTCCTTTTTCCTTTTTCCTTTTTCCTTTTTCCTTTTTCCTTTTTCCTTTTTCCTTTTTCCTTTTTCCTTTTTCCTTTTTTTCGAAGAAATCCTCTGTTCTGTTACACAGTGTCCTATCTGTGAAGTATAATTATGCATCTAAAGAAATATCAGTCTCAGCAGGTCTAGTTGCATTGGAGAAGGGAGGGGTTTTTTTTCCAGCGGGGGAGTTGAAATACTAACGATGAAATTCTGGGTTGCACTGTGGTTTGCTACAAAAGAAAAGTAACCACGATCTAAAGTAAGATCTAGGTACTGGACATTGCATGGTGGGAGTGACTTAGACTAGTGTATCTAAAGTTAGTGGGCATTTTCCTGTCATTGGAGCTTTTGGGACTTTAGTTGTTAACTCCATCCGAATGAAGATTTTGTCTTAAAAAATAATACAGTTGTAAGGAAGGAGTAGGAGTATGGAAACTGGAGTTGGTGTTATTGCTGTGATAGTTTTGGCAAGAGTGGAAAATCCGAATTCAGTGACACGCATTTTTTATGCAAGGCATTTCTGAGTAACAAGCACTGGTTGGAGTGAGTCCCATGGTAATCTGTGGGAGTGCCTGGAACCCAACGGTCTCATTTTGGCTTTCAAAGAGATGAGCCTACCTGAGATAAACTAGAGACATCACTATATGGGTTACTTCTCTTTTACATGAAACAGAGGACCTTCTGGTAGGTACAGATGAATAATTTATTCCACATAAGGGAATAAAGGCAAGTTTGTGGAATTTAAAAAAGGCTTTGGATGGAAGTTGTTCTGTATAATGGAATATATAGTAAGAGTTATAATAAGAAAGCAGATATGCACTTTTTTATATGGGAGATTTGCTATAAAACAATAATATTTCAGGGAAGTACTTAGTGGAAAATAACTAGTCCATTTGGGTTTAATGAGAGGCAGGAGAAGGGAGTTGTCATTTGTCTAGATATTAACAGGTATTTCCAAATGACATATACAGAAGAAAAATTAAACAATTGAAAATTGCTTTTTCATATTTCTCAACATGGGTCATTTTTCAGTAATGTCTTCAGTTATAATTGCTCCATTCAGACCAACACTGAATATTTTGATCCATTGCATGTCTGAATCAGCCTTGATTTCTCCATTTCTAGTGTGACTACTGGAGGGAAGGGAAAAAATAAAGCAGTTTTATTGGAAGCCAAAAAGGTTCAGGCTGGATAGTAGGAAAAATGCTTTACTTATCAAGCTATTGAAACACAGAAACAGGTTACTTAGAAAGATTGGAGCCTCCCTCAGTGGCAGATTTCCAGGAGCAGGTTAGGCAAATATCTGTCAGGGTCCACATGAAAGTACCAGATCTCTACACAGTGCCAATGCAGTGGACTAAATTATTTCTTAACATGCCTTTTACCTCCTGTATTTCTGTAGTTTTATGACACCAAAACAACAACAAAACAGAATCTTTTGTTCTTATAGCAGTCAGTACTAAAAGGAAGGTACAGTCAGCTCAGAGGCTGGCAGCACTGCTATACTGCATGCTCGGTGGGATGGGTCAGATTATTGATCTATTCTAAAAATGGAAAAAAATAGAGATTAGTGCCTGAGATACTTTTGGCTTTCTTACATGGGATAACGTTAAAGCAAGTTTGGACAATTTCACTTTTGTCCCGTGCATATGTGATGTGCTACCCAGTATTTACGTCTGTGCAGCCGGTAAAGATTGGGGAAGTACTAATTGCAGTTGTCCTGCTATTTGCATCTAAGCTACTGAAATAAGATTAAACCACCTTGACAACTGCAGGATGGAAGCAAATGTTACCTGACAACTTAGTACAGATGCTTAAATCAGGAGCAGCTGGATGATTAAAGGCTGTAGTAGCCCTAACAAAAGTGCAGCTGATAGTTTTCTTAAAAGCGAAGCTGATACTGAATCCTTATTTCAGTGGCCATCAGAATCAAGAAGAGCTGAACAGAGGGAAATGTATCAGCTGGGTCAGATGAAGAGTGAGTAAGACCTACAAAGAACATCTGCATGACTGATGTGGTGGCAATTTTAACTGACATTTCATGTGTTGTGATCATGCTATTTTATAAATCCATTGCTGAAGATAGCTTTGCATACTAATAACTCAATTACAGTAGCACAGGGTTGTGGCAGATGGGTGGGTGGAGGACTGTGTGTCATCCCACTATGAGTCTTTGCATTTTGAGTGCCAGAAAATCATAAGGGAGGAGCCCTTTGCTACCACTGTAGAAGAGTCATAAGCACCTCTTCTGATACAGCTGCATATGGCCATCAGAGCCAGCCTTCTGTCAAATTATTCTTCCCCTTGGTCTTAGTATGCAAGATTTCCTTAGTCCTTTCTCCCTGTTTCCCCTGTCTAAATATGCAAGATTTCCTTAGTCCTTTCTCCCTGTTTCCCCTGTCTAAATATGCAAACTAGGGACTGAATATTTTGAAATCCAAATATTATGAATCATAAAAAATTATAAATTGGAAGGGAACTTGGAGGTTATTGGGTCCAGCCCCCAGCTCAAAGATGATTAATTTCAATGTGTACAGGTTTGCACAGGGTCTTCTCCATTCAAGTTTTGAATATCTCCAAGGCTGGAGATAACAGAGACTTGCTGAGTAATCTATGCCAGTGCTGGGAAAATTTTTAATTTGTATTCAGTAGGAACCTACGATCTTGCAGTTGCGCACTGTTGCCTCTCATCCTTTGTTGTGTTCCTCTGGGAAGCGTCTGCCTCTGTCTTCTTCACCCCATTTTAGGTAGCTCACAGGGTTCAGTTTGCCCCCCTTTTAGTTGCTTGTGTTTGGAAGTAATATTTGCATTCTATCAGTGCAGGCACTGAAAATACTACTGGTAAAGAAAATACCTGTAAAGCACAAGGCAAGAAGAGAAGAAGTGAGTAACATTAAATTGATAAAAATTCTTCATGTACAAAGTTGTCAAGATAACATTTCTAAATAACATCCTTGGGGTAGAATCACCGGTATGTTCCCTTACCATGTCTCATAGGCTGGACATTTATGAGAGTCTCTCTTTAAATTAAGTTTATTCAATTAAAAGAGAGTTTCTATCCTTCCTTGGGAAAATGCAGCCTTTGGAGACTTCCTAGAAACAGTTTCAGTCTGAAGGGCTTTGGTTTTGCATCCATTTCACATACCAGACTGTGTATAATAGAATTATTATTCTCTCCTCCCAGAAGAGCCCATGTCCCATGACAGGTTGAAGGAGATTTGTGTTTGGTGGGTTACTTTGACCTTTAGGGTAGAAAGCAGCCCTGTGGCACAGCTCAGATGGGCACGTAGGTTCTACAGTATGTCTGTATCCTGAGTTCTCCATGTGTTTCTTGCTTTCTGTTTATAATGTCCTTCATCAACGTATTCTGAGGAGATTTTACCAAATTATGTGGAGTCATGACACAGACTGATTAGGTATTTGGCCATGTGAGTTCACAATGCTTGAAATTAAATAATAGCTACCAACACCGCTCTTCTCTAGATGCTTCACTAGAAAATAGGTGCTTTAAAAAAAAAGTCTGTTGCCATTCTGACTTCTTGTCATCCAAGCATTACAGTTAGCTTAACTCAAACCCAGTAACTTTGGTAAGAGTCTCTCCAGGTTTCACTGTGAACAGCACACTAAGAAACAGCAGAAATCATAATTATAAGCTGCAATATTTAACAACACCCCAGGAAACTTCCAATCCAGCAGTACTGCTAAATAATGTCTATCCCATAATCTCTCACTGAAGGACCGTATGAGTTAAGGAAATGACTTCTGGTTTGGTTTGGTTTGGTTTTTTTATGCTTTAGGGCTTTTTTCCCCTTTAAGTTTTTATGTCATGAACTTGATCCTGGTCAACATCCCCAAGGATAATTTCTCTCCCTGTCTACTCAGGTTCCCAAGCAAGCATGGTCCAGCACTGCACTGGGCAGGAGTATTGCGTTTTCTGTAGCTTCTTCTTTTGAGAGGGAAGGGAAGAGCCTGACTTGTTACAAGAGGGACTTTTTGATGTGTGTATTGGCAAAATGCGTGGCATTGAACACGCATGCAATTTGATAGCCTGAGTCAGGAGAAAAAAATCACCATTTGAATTTTAGTTATGTGCATGGTTACAGGGACCTGTGTCAGCTTCACCTGCAAAAAATAGGCAGTAGAAATAGGAAATGAGACCAGATGCAATGTTTTACCCATGAAGACTTGTTTGGCCTGTGGAAAAATAGAACAAGGTTAATACTAACCCGTGTCATCATTGTCGTCATGGTTTCCCCCCTCCTGCCCCACACAGCTCAGAGCATACACACACAGTGTCTGCCATAATCTCCTTTTCTAATTGCAGCTGTATTCCCATAATCCCTTTTCCTCCTTATAGCTGCTTACATTCTCATACCTAGCCTTTCTTACCTTCTTCCTCCTATGCTGGTTGTCTCGGGAAAATATGGATTTTCTGATAGAAGTAAAAGTACAACTCTTTGAGACAGAAGTAGCAGAAGAAAAGTTGCCCTGTGCATGCAAGAACCTGTGTCTATGAGATCCTCAGCTGACCCCTGCCTAAGCAGCCGCCCTGCCTTGGGAGTTGGTGAATTATTTCCATGGTGGCGTGGGTGACTTCTGTTTTTTAATTCAAGACGTGGTCAGCTGAACTTTTACATACTGAGGTTCAGTTTTGCTTTGGTGTAAAATAATCACAGTTCTAGTATCTTACTTTAGCTGATATTTTGGATAAGTTTTATCTTATAATCCAGATACTTATCTCATAATAGGGATTTATATCTGAGCAGGGTGGTAGAAAAAATAAGGTAAAGCAACATGTTTAAGAAAGTAAAAATTAACATTGCTGACCCAGACAAATAAATTCATCTTGGATTTACTCCCTAAACATTGATGGAAGTGATTTCTGAGGTATGGTTTCTTCCTTCTCCCACCTACAAAAAGAATATATTCCTTTCTGAGTTAGTTCTCTTTACCTTGAACAGAAGGACTAACAGATATCCAGCTCTGTAACAAAAACAGAAGATCCATCTGTAAGAAACTAAATTTTAATACTAGACAATGAAGAAAAATAGTTTTAAGAATATCATGAATATTATAGGTGTAATTTATTTCACAATTGGTTTGTCACTTGTCAGACAGTTTCAGTGCCCTGAAGTGCAAGTGCATTAAATTAACCAGAATTGTTATCATCCATTCAGTTTGATTAAACATGTCAGTGATGTGGCAACGTTAAAACGATAGAGACCCTGGAAAGATAATGTCATCGTGAAAAAAACAAACAAAAAAAAAGGTAACTGGAAAAAGTCAGTGGAGAAAGCAGACAAGCATAGCTCAAGACAGTACATTAAATCCTGCTTGGGAATCTGACCCTGATCCAGCAAAGTGCTTAATCTCATCATTTAAGCATGTGAGTTCTTCCATCTCTAAGCATGAATATCGTCCCACTGAAGTAAGGGTGAGACTGAGTCCCAAGATTGTTGCTGTAGAGCTCAACATCTGTCCGACCAGAGCCTTCATAGACATGATGGGGGGCACACCTTGCAACAAGACTTACGTATTGGATGGTGTTTGTGTAGGCGTTCCTGTGGTGCAAGATCAGTGCAGCCCAGGGGTTCCAAAAGTAGTCAGAAAATTATTGTTATGTTTGGATACAAAGGGCTATGAAGTGTTTTTTACTGTAAGGTGCAAGTCTTTTTGTAATTGGACATTAAAAATGTAGAGCTATAGAAAAAATATTTTAAAAATCACGTACAAAAGTATTTGATGTCTGGAGTTCTGCAGCTGAAAAGTTTCATTGATAAATGATGCCCTTGATTTTAATAGACTTCAAAATTTGGAGTCAAAAATAATTACTGTTTTGTGCTACATTGGTAAAATGTCTTACATGGGTATATATTGTCATACGAAAAGCTACTGGATGATACAGTATAAAACTTACAATTTGTTTTACTGTTTTATGGGAAGCAGCTACTCCTTTACAGACAATGGCTCTTCAGTCAATGAGTGTTGTTAGGAGCCTTACAGATAGTTCAGGGGCTTAAGTACTGATTTAATCTTTGCGGGTATGTAACTGCTCCAGAGTTTGTCACTACAGTTACATTGCTGCTCCTTCTGTGGAAAAATTGTAAGTGATAAAAATGAATGTACAAAATATTGCAGGTCTAAACTAATCTGCTGATACTGGGTGTTTGCTGATCTTTTTAGAGAACAAGGTCAAACCTCTGCTTCCTATGCGCAGGGGACAGGGCAGGGGTTTGCAGGAGTCTACCTGGACTTGGATGGGAGAAAGGCTTGTCCAGAGTAGATAGTGACTCTGTGTTTCGAACAAGAAGCTGACAGGTTTGATGCTACAAGGGCTATAATTAGTCTTACACCTATCACCCACCTTGTTTCAGTGGGAGGTGAGACCTTTCTTTCCACAGTGCTTTCATCATCTTCCATGAAGCCCATCCCTTGTGTGTAAGATCCTTCTACGCTAGGAATTAATTGCTGCTGGCAAAGAGGGCATCTTTCCCTTTGGAAGATTTTCTTGGGGGAGTTTCTCTACCACCTGTCTTCTGATTCCTTAAATCTATTTTATGTTGTGCATAGCTTTTGTACCTGAGAATTGGTGCTGTAGTAATCTGCATTGCTGGTGAGTTGCATTTGATGAATATAAGCAGCAATCAGCATGCCTTACAGAACATGCTTTCACAGCAAATTTATTGCACTATAAGGTACTTTTATTGCAGTGAAAAGCAATCATATACATAGGAAAGCAAGGGGATAGACTGCTGGACTTGTGTTTGGGCAAGAAGAATTAAAAATGGGCAAGAATTAAATTTGGGCAAGA
Organism: Pterocles orientalis; assembly: GCA_011057875.1. NCBI lineage: Eukaryota > Metazoa > Chordata > Aves > Pterocliformes > Pteroclidae > Pterocles > Pterocles orientalis. Next base: position 36,037 of record WKFP01014017.1, read on the forward strand.
AGAATTAAATGTAGAAAGTAGTGGAAAAAAATGGCAAAAGTTGCTCTGTATGTTGTTTACATAAATGGTAGGCAAAAGGACAAAGTTGTGGTTTGCCAGTTTAATAGGAGCTCATTTGGCTATAAATACTAAAACTACTGAAAACTAAAACCAGGTGGCTACTCCAACACTTCTTAATTCCTTTTTGTATTCCCCTGATGTTTTGCAGCTGTGCAATGGTGGATCTGTGACTGATCTGGTGAAAGGCTTTCTGAAGAGAGGCGAAAGGATGAATGAACTTATAATTGCTTACATTTTACACGAAGCTCTAATGGTAAGATAAGTTCTCAGTGAAAGGACAGTCAATGTTCAGCTCATATTTTTTTTCCTTTGAATGAATGAAGATCATGTCCCCACTGTCATGGCACGCTATCTTATAGCAGTCTTTAATGAAATCAAGGTAATGTGTAATTCAGACAGTTCTTTTTGAACAAGCAAGGTAAAGAACAATTCACCTGTTGATTTCATTATTAAGAGAATGAAAATTGATTTCTGACCATTCATTCCTTCATAAATACAGTTCTGCATTAAAATCACTCTTTTTTTGAGAAATAGCAGAAATACACCCAAAATACTGTTCAGCTCCTCATGTCTGGATCCATAATATCTTTTATAGCAAAACAATCAGCAGATCTAGTGAATTCAAACACTGCTACAAGAAATATTGGGGTTTTGGCTAATCAGGATCAAGTGCCTTTATTCTTAATTTTGTTTAACCAGAATTTGACTTTCTGCAGTGGAGTGTAGGCCTGAGCAGTTTTCTTTGAGATTATGCTCTAAAGTTATCGTGCAGATTTATAGTGCTTTTTTTTCTACTTTTATCTTAAAATTTCTGTTTGGCGTAAAGTGGGGCGATTTAAAAAATATCTACTCCTCATAGTGTGCCAAGTGTTTTTCTAGTAAGTATGACATCTCTGGTTTTGGGTTAAAACAAGAAAGTATTTTAAGTTTTTTTCATACTTCTCTGCAACCTTTTTTTTTTTTTTCCTGCAAATGTAAGACAGAGAACAGAGCTGTAAGTAAAAAGTTCATGTTTGCTTCTCACCATCCAGGGACTTCAGCATTTGCATGAAAACAAAACTATCCACCGTGATATTAAGGGAAATAATATCCTTTTGACCACTGAAGGAGGAGTCAAGCTTGTGGATTTTGGTATGTTACGTTTACTTATATATAAGACCAATGTTGTACAGCTGAAGTATGGAAAATAAAATAAATAGATAAGAAATGATTAATTATATTAATATTTTATCAAGTTTTTGAGCACTTCATTAAAAATCACTTGGAGAACCAAAATTTGAAACAAAACAAGAGATAGTACTTGAAGGCAGTAGAGGGGGAGATATTATATAGTTAATCCCCACTTTCCAAAGTCTGAGAAGACTGACATTACTTTTGACAAGTCTAAACCTAAGACTTGGCATTAAATGAAAAGGTTCTGTTCAAGTCTGTTGGGCTTAAAGTTATTCTTGAGTGCTGTCATTTGGTTTTACCACCAGAGACACAGGTAAGTGGCTGCAACCTGTTATTCATCAGCCATACCACAGTGATTTGCCTTAAAAGTGTATCGACTGTAAGAGGGATATAGAAATTTGCAATGCTTGTTATTATGAACTACTGCCCTCTGGTAGTATACCACATTCTAATGTTTAAATTCAATATATTGGTCACTACTTTATAGCATAGCAGGCAATTTTAAATATCAAGATTCAGTTCAGCAGATGGAAAATCTTCGTTTTTCCTTTACCTTCCTATTTTGTTAATTAAATTTATTCAATTTTTTTAAACTAATCATGGGATTTTAAGTCTCGTTAATGTCTTCCTGCCAGTAGATAGTATTTATGCAACTCTCATTACTTCACAGACAAAAGCCCCACAACTATTAGGGTTAATAATTCTTCTGAAAATTCATGTATTTATTTTAATTGTTCATTATTTTATTCCTCAGATAAAATATTCTGTTGAAAAGCCTTCAGACTTCCTAAATTATCTACCATACACTTACTATTATTTTCTGATAGTCTAGAAGTTTAATGTGAGGCAAAATCAATATTTTTGCCCACAGGTTTTTAATGTGTTGTGGATAACTAATTTTTTTTTAAGTGCTGAAGGCAATTAGAGCTGTGCAGGATCAATGCTTCTGAAAATTAATTCACTTATGCATATGTCAAAACATACAAGCTGTAGGGATGAGGACCTGAATTCTTTATTCCCCAGTTGCTGCAATCTACTGCTAAGGCTATAATTGAAAAATAATCTTAAAATCTTATGGGAAAAATCGTGATGCCAAAGCATAGATGAGAATGTGTGCAAGAAACAAATATGCTTATGCACACTTTTATATGGGTTGAAGAGGGGCTTGTAATAATATCTGCTGTCCTTCCTTTCAAAGAAATTACACCTTAACTTAGCAATGGATAGAAATTTTATCTTCCTTGGTTTTATTTTTTTAATATTTTTTTCCCCAAAAAAACAATCTGCAGCCAATAATGACTACTTTCAAATGGAAAAAACTTACGCACATTCACAAAATTATAATGGAAGATGTACCATTGAGCCTTCAGGCTGACGTTTAAAGTATTCAGCTGAGATTTGGGAGATTTGTGTCTTCAACTTAAGAGGATTTAAACCCACATTAATCAGATTCCAAGAGTATTTTTTAACCTGGTATGTGAGTTGATCAAAATCTCTCATGTTGACACTGCTACACTGTTGTACATAAACATTTATTGGATCAGGGACTAAATCTCATAGCCATCTTTTTACTCTATGAGCCTGTGAATCTGCAGGCTGCAGCGTGAGATAGACACACAGATGCAATCTCTTTTTTTCCCAGTAAATAGTGGAAGCAAAATTTTTGTTTTAGGTTGAACCAATTATTACATGGGGCCAAAGAGACAAACAAAACCAACTCAAATAATCACACAGCCCTTTCTAGCATGCACACAACCTTTTCGTTGTGGAGAGGGAAGCAGAGAAAGTGGATCAAGGACTCCTTCAACCGCCAAACACGCTTAACAGCAGAAGTGAACCCTTCCCAAGATAATTTTGTTTGCGCCGTTCTCCTGCGTGACGGTTCATGACGAGGTATTCCTGAAGAACCCTTTGCTCTCCTCCACTGATACTCTTTATGGTGGTTTTTATTTAAACAGGTGCATAAACCCTGTATCTGAATGATGGACGTGTGACATGCCTTATGTAGTACAATACTAGAAAAGGACCTATTCTCAGTCTGCATGTGTTGTGTGGTCATATAACTTCAATTTGTGTCTTTCTTTTTCTTTTTTCTGAAGTACGGTTAGGAACTTCTTAAGAATCATAAGTGAAAAAGCAGTTAATCTTCAGTGAATTGTCACCTTTGAGAATGGCTTTTTGTTGTTTGTTCTTTCTGTACTCTGAACTTGGGTGTTTAGTGTACCACCACTGTGCGTCCTTTCTTGCACGGCAGTACTGACTTTCCAGAAGCTTAATTTTGTGACGCAATTTGTTCACATTGCCTTATGGTTGTTGCGCCATGGGCATTTTTGAATGCTGTGATCATGGGTTCTGAACACTGCACAGTCTGTAATGGATGACCCTCACAACACTCTTATGAGGAAGTACGTTACTGTAGTTCCCAGTTGACAGCTGGCAATCTGAAACTCTGAGAGACTTGAGTTGCTTGAGGTGACACAGAAAGTCTGTGGAAAAGCTCTCCCAAAACCCAGGCTAACAGTCTGAACTGTTTGCCTTTCATAGACGTATTGATAGTGAAAGAGATGAGAAGGACTTTGGAAGAATACCATGGCAGTGTTTCACCCAGATTGCTTTGAAGTGTTAGATTTTTGCTTTCCCTTAAAATTCTGCTGTAATATTGCCTAATCAGAGAATTGTAGAATGGTCTAGGTTGGAAGGGACCTTAAAAATAATCGAGTTCCACGCCCTTGCCATGAGCAGGGACACCCTCCACTAGCCCAGGTTGCTCAAAGCCTCATCCAGCCTGGCCTTGAACCCCTCCAGAGATGGGGCATCCAGAGCTTCTCTGGGCAACCTGTTCCAGTGTCTCACCACCCTCATAGTGAAAAATTTCTTTCTAATATCTAATCTAAATCCACCCTCTTTCAGTTTAAAACCACTACTGTTTGTCCTATCACTACACTCAAATCACCCCAGTAATATTCTGGTGTCTAAGAAACACCCAGTCCCAGTTGATAGATTAATGATGAAATGAAGTAAATGAGCTTATAGCATCTCCACACCAATGCCTCTGGAGCTCAATTGCTTATCAAGGAGGTGCCAGATAGAAGTTTTGGTTTAAACTGTCCAACTTCCGCAAGAAGTTTGAAATACTGTTACCAGGGAAGCATCCTCTCTCCTTGCATCCATCCAGTATGATAATTTACATCAGCAGAGATAAACAAAACCATCCTTTTTTACTACAGATAATGAGTAGCAGCCAAGGGGATCTACTCCAAGCACATCCCATGATCACAGGTTCAGTCCCTGAATTCATTTAACTTCTAGACACATTACAAAATCTATATTTTCCTTGTAGGAGCACAAGGTTTCCTGAAGGGAGTTTTGCTGCCTGAATGTTTGTGGGAATTAGCTGTTAAGCTGTTCTGGTGGAAAACCTTTAGGGAGGGATGTTATGCCTGAGAATTGCAGCAATTATGCTCCAAGCAAGGAGCATCTTTTACCATATCAATACAAATAATAAATAGCTGCAGTGTCTTCAAGTGTAGCTACTATGTTTTCAGTATAGGATAGAGATTTTATAGGAAAATAGCCATTTATATTAAAATAAGTGCCCTGCAGCACTTTAAAGGTTGACAGCTATATTATGTATTATATAAAAAGAGTTGGAGGCAAACAAGGTGTGAACCAAATTCCTTTTTTATAAATGTTCTTAATTATGTTCACGTTTGCTTATTAGTGTTCTGGGAAGGAAATATTTTATATCTGTTTCTCAGACTTCTGTTTGTATGCAGTGGATTGATGTTGAAAGAGCTAGATTTTAAAATAAATTCTAGCCACTAAAGGTGCAGAAAAGCACCTAATAACGTTTTCAGAAACTTCTAACATTTAAAGACAAATTAATTGAATGCTAGATACCTTTTGAAAGTCTTGTGACAAATTTATCTGCAGCTTTTACTGCCTAAATATCTTTCAGTGTCTGACCTTGTTTCACCAGTTAAAAAACTGTCCTGAAGTCACTTGTGCGCATAGCACACCTCATCTGTAATAAAAATTCATATATGCATCTGAATCTTACAATGTGTAACCAATTTCATAGAGAGCTGAGTGTATACAATCTGCTTATGCTGACAAATACTTGCTTCTTTGAATAGTCCCTCTCAATTAATTTTTTTTTCTTGAAATCAGGACACTGGAAAGGGCCTTTCATGTGTTAAATAATGTTATTCTAAGACACAGTTCCTGTTTGGAAATTCTGAGATGTCAAATAATGTGCTGTACCAAAATGGCAGACAAGAAACTTAGCTGTATTGTTATTGTTATTATTTTAACTTTGGTCTGAAAAAGTCCAAGTGATGTTTTATTTTGAAAGATTTCATGTGTTTCTGAAATCCCCTGCCATCACAGTAAATCTGGGAGCTTGAGAGCTTTTCATGCTTATATGTTATTGAAATAAGAGGATCCTAGAGAACAAAATTCCTTATCAGCAAACCAGAGAGGTTGCTGGTGTGTGGAGAGTCATGGAGGAAAGAACCATTTTTACACTAAAAGTTTTGAAACATCTGTAGTCATGTGGCAAGCGATTCTTTTAGCTAAAATGTGTAATACTGATGGAAAATTCCTCTTCAGCTATGTTTTTGAGAGTTGACCTTGTAGGCTGATAATCTTGAACAAGAGCACAGGTAGCTCGTACTTCTCTGGGACTGCTGAAGTCTGCCGTCACAGACTAGAAATATCTCATGATGAGCAGCTGCTACCTTGGAAATGTCCAGAAAAAAATATAAGTGTAAATTGTACTCCACCACTTAGGCAAATGCATAGTTTTCCAGCAGCACTTCTCTTACTGAAGTCCTTCTATGCATCAAATGAAAACATACTTTCATACCAGATGTAATTAGACTGTTGACATTATTACCATGAAAGGTCATTGGAAAAAAAAAAGTCATTAATCAGGATGGATATTGGAAATATTCACATTCCCATAAGGAAAATAAAATGTTGGAGGACTCATTAAATCCTTGGAATTCAAGCCTGTTTCTAACTACAGGGGATCTCGTGGTTCCCCCCCTTTTGCCTAGTACTGTCACTGTGGGAAAGAGCATATTGAAAAGGATTGGCACTGTCAATTTTCAGTTTCTTATTAGGCATTTAATTAATGGGATCTAAAACTCTCATCATTAGAGTTCCTGGGTAAGCAATACATGGTTAAGATCTAAGGTCTTTTATAGGTAAAGCAGGTTCCAGTAGAAGACATGGAAAGAAGGTAATGCAATCTCACTGCTGCTGGCAGATGGTGGAAAATTACCAGCTGTTCTTCATGCAGTTAAATGAATAATGACTTCAAGGGTCCCTTTAGTGGTGTGGATAAAGATTGCATAATTAAAACATGTAACATTAGTGGAATATATAGTGAAGGTAAGATTAATTTTATACTTCAAACATGCTTAGTTTGCATTTTTCTGCTTTTGTTTCAAATGTTAGAAGTGTTGGATTTAAAAGTTGCATGTGAATATTGTCTTTGCGTTCCAAATGCAGTTTCAGATGTCATGGGTGTATAGTAGCCTGACTCAAGTAGAGATTTAACCCGAGTACGACTCATTGGGGAAAAAAATGGATTGTGGGAGGGAATACTGTATTGCTTTATTTATACATAGTGAAAATTGACAGTTTGTTTAATATTTGAACTATTTCTTCCATGTAGTTTGGGAAATGCAGGTAGACAGAGGTCAGCTTTTGTGTTTGGAATGTACTAGGGTTATTATTTTGATATGGAGGGAATGATCATTCTTCTTTTAAAGACAGTTGAAGTCATCGAAAGTTAAGAGCCAAGGAAATCTTAATACTGGCATTTCGGGATGGCTGTCTTATCCAAAATTACAATCTGGTGAAACAAGCCCCTTGTACGACACTCTCTTTGGTAGTGTATTTTTATATTAACTCCATTTTTGCTTTAAAATGCATACCTAACTTCATTTAGGTAATACTAAATAAACATACTAAGTTCATTTCATAATTCAGTTGAGTTCATAAATTAAATTTCTTGGAGTTTGGGGTGGTTTGTTTTTTTTTCCCCTAGAAAGATTGTGTAGTAATTCTACCAACATTCTCTGTTGTGACTCAGTAGTGGTGTGCTACTTCTTCCTTACAAATTATGGAATGCTTGTAATGCTTTACCACTATCAGTGATCTGTAACAATTGATCAATATAAGTTAGATTGCATAAGTGTTTTTTTTTTATTGCATTATATTCTTACCTATTCTGATACAAAAATACAGACCAAAACATTTAAAATTCTGTGACTGTGCTAAACAGGTTGAGTTTTTGAAGTGTAGATGAGCCAGCAGCTGCTATAATGATGAACTGAGAGTAGTAAAATCAGTTACACTGGACAGTATGTCCAAAATAATCGTGACAATCTCAAAGTAATTAATGAGTCCCTGGTAGGACTCCATCTTAATAGTTCCATCTGCTTAATTGCTCACCTCTCCTAGTTTTCTTATTCGTGAAGGAACTTTCTGCTTGTCTTGTGGGGAAGGCATCCGAAATCTTGGGTCAGAAATCAGAGATAGAATCATAGCACTGAGCTTCATCCTTTCATCATGACCCCTCACCAATTCTTGTGTTCCCTTGCTGTGACACAGTGCTATAGCCTCTCCCTACCATCAACAGGCTTGATAGATGCAGTTTGTTGACTGATCGCAGATCATTCCAGCAAGCCTTGTGTGGCAGATGGCATTGCAGAGGGAGAGCGGTCTCACAGCACTGTGCTGCAAATGCACACAGCACGGGTCAGGCTGCAATGGATTGAGTCTAGAGCCGCCTTGTGCCCAGTGAATAGGCTGAGAAGTCAGTTGTCAGTGACCCTAGTTTGAGCATTGGGGCATTTGGGGGAAGGACAGTTTAATCTCTGTCCCTTTTAATATATATCACAGTTCCCAGCCTTGCATGTCCTGCTGACTTTGAAGAGGAGCTCAGCATGACCTTGAGTAGTTTTTCAAACTTATGCAGATTACTTATTCTGGAGTAGTCAGAATATCCTATTGCGTCTCTTTCTTCTTGCCCTGCATTAGCTATAAAATGCTGTCTGAATCATTCTGCAAAAATGAAACAATTAATTAAAATAATTTCATTTGAAAGTATTCAAAAATAAAATAATTTTCTTTCTGCCCTTAGCTTACTTTAAGCAATGAATCATAGCAAGACTTACATTTGTGTTAGTCATTCTAGCATGCATCCATAATAAAGCTGTCTGCTTCACTGCTTCAGATCAAAACCGGACTGTTACTGTGTTGTCATTTCTGCATACCATATAGCATGGCATTCGCATGTTGCTTCCAAAAAGCATTTACTAGGGGACTATGGCAGAAGCCAATGAAAGTAAAAGACTTTGAAGAAAACTTTCTTCATGAGCAGCTTGTCAAACTGCTTTGAACCCAATGAAAGTGGTAATTCCAAATTTTTCAAATGAGGGTTAGCAGGGATCAGATGGATTGCATTGACTTGAGCTGTGGAGCATTTTCATTGTTGAATGTTTAATTCTTTGTTGAAGGCTTAGTCCTTAAAAACTCATTTTATGGGCCATGTGTGAATGAAAACCTTTGTGCTGTCCAGTAACAACAAAAAGAAATCCTGTGGCCAAGTGCTGTATCTGGGATAAGCTGTTCACTTGGTCTTTCAAATATTTTCTTCTACTAATTCACATAAAGATGTCACTGGTGGCTTAAACATTAAAGAAGCTTGACACAGAAAGCTGGTGTCATATGCCAGAGACACATGAAACAAGAAAATAGCCCTTTCTGGCCAGCAAATACTTCCTCTTGGTTCTCTCGTGTCACAACATAGTCATCTCTTGAGGTTATTAGAAACCCACTGCTCTCACCTGTGTATACTAATATTTTTACCTGAAAGTAGGAACCTAGTGACTCATTTGTACTGACGTATTCCAGTCCTTAGGTATTTTAAATATTCTGTCCCGTCAGTATAGATGTTGCCAGTAACCCTGATAATCTTAACAGGAAAACCATGTCATATAACAAGGAGAAAAATCTCCAGGGTTTTCCCAGTCATAAAGGGAAAAAAATTCTCTTTAGGTCTCATAATTGGCAGTGAGTTTGAAATCCAATATGTAAGGAAGGCAACATCTAAGAAGGAGGACTTTCCTCACCAGTGTACTGCACCAGATTGTGTATCGCTGCACAAATCCCTGAGGCTCCAGAGAAGACTAGTTCCCCTATCAAAATACATCTGACCAATTGTGCATCAGGAAAACAAGTGTTTCAAGAAACCAGCTGAACCCCTGAAGCATGAGATTTGATTAGAATCATTAACCTCGTGCTGCACTAAAGTGTCAGGAGCATGTGGAGGGTAGCCCATGGTCACCTGCTCTACTGGAGGCTATGGAGAAAGGGTGCAGTCAGAATTGTACACTAACAGGAGCTAGCGTACACTGCCACACCATCCTGCCCAATCTCCTGTCATATGAAAGCTCTCTGATTTCTTAAAAAAAAGAAGCTATATACAAACTTTTTGTTTAAAAAAGATTCTGTATCTCACAGATGCAGGGAACACTCTGGTTTTTTTCAGGTTGCTGTTTGCTGGTTTATTATTGGTGTGTACCTTGTAGTGATTCTGTATCTGATTTAGGATTTTCGTTTTGTTCCTTATATGCCTCAAAATACCTTTTCTTTGTCTTTAATCCACATTGTGACTTTGCTGTGAAAGCCACTGGACTCTGTTTCCTTTGGTTTCTCATTTATATCGCCTCTATTGTTTATTTTACAGTATAGATTCACTGGCTTTTATCCCTCTTTTACTCCATGGCTCTTAGTTTTATATTAAACATGATGGATTTTTTTGTCTCCCAGGCAGATCATATACATGGTCTTCTGAATACGAAGTTTTTTTATCTTTCCGGACTTGTAAAGGGCCATTTAGTTAGCTTTTGGATATGCCCTATTTCAGTTCAAGATTTACATCTGCAGTGTGTGTTTTCCTAAGTGTTTTGGAAACTCTAGTTTTCCAGTGACCGTTGTCTTGGCAGTCTGTTTCATTGTTAAAACACCATGTGCATTAAGACAATACATAAAGACAGGGGATGTGGTGACAAAGGACATGGAAAAGGCTGAAGCACTCAATATCTTATTTGCCACAGTCCTTACTTGTACAACTGGCCTTCAGGAATCCCAGGGCCCTGAGACCAGTGGAGAAGTCTGGAAGACTTACCTTTGGTAGAGGAAGATGAGGTTAGGGAGCATTTAAACTGGCTGGACATACACGTCTGTGGGACCTGATGGGAGTGCTGAGGGAGCTGGCCAATGCCACTGCAAGTCCTCTCTTGATGACCTTCAAAAGGTCTTGGAGATGGGGGAGGTTCCTGAGGACTGTAAGAAAGCTATTGTCACTTCTTCAAGAAGGGCAAGAAGGAGGATTCGGTGAACTAAAGGCTGGTCAGCCCCACTTTGAACCCTGGGAAGGTAATGGAGCAAATAATCCTGGAAATACTTTCAAAACATATGAAGGACAAGCAGGTGATGGGCAGTAGGCAGCATGGATTTATGAAAAGGAAATCATGTTTATTGTAACATAACACAACACCTTTCAACATAAAGTGAAAATTGTAATTTTTGGTACTTCATTTCAACTTTGTTTCCTATTTATTTCCCTCGTGTTGGTCAGAATCTGGTTTTAGTTATAAATTTGAGTACTTATCACTGAGCAGTTGTTGTCATGCATGCTTTTCTGTCAACAGCTCACCCATGCAAATGATTACCTCTCTGTGGTCTTTCATTTAAAAGTCTGGTTTTGAGGTCAGTTGATAGTATCTGAGGAATCCTCAGTTGTTTCAAAAAGGTTCTGAAATGTCTCTTGTGAAGTCATCAAATGAACCACTTGTGTCCCATTAGTAACATTTTTGATTACATATCTTTATGTTTTCTCTCCATGCCAAGTCATTAAACCTGGGAGAAACTCTCTGATCTCCCTTTACAGTTTTAGTGGGGATGCCACCATACCTGCAATACAGTTGCATGTGGTAATGCACCTGGTGTGTTGTGACATTTGCCATTTGGACTATCAGAATTGCTTTGTTTCAATCTCGTTCTTTCCTTGTTGCCTTTTGTCATTATGGAGTGTGAAGGAATTACGTGTATTACTTTTTTAGCATTTTGTATGCATTTCAGCTAATCTGTCTGAAATTCCCCTCTCTGGATATGTACCATTACACAAACACAATCTGAAACAAATAAACGAGACAGTGTCGAAGATAACAGCAATTACAGAGGAGTTGAGTTATGATGCCACAGTTGTTGTGTGGGAAGTAGCTACTTCTCTGTCTGCATCTTGACTTGACTGCATCTACTTCTCAAAGTGAAAAGCCTTAAAGTATTAGGATCCGTTGTCTCCAGATGTAGGAAAAAGGTGGAGTTGAGCGATTTCTAACGGACTGCCTTAACACCATCAGACAGAGAGGCAATGAGGGAGAGGTCACTTTTTGCAGGAAACAGCATGGAACAGGGATGCCAAAAATATATCTGCCAGCAGGCTTAAGGGGAATGCAGTGTAAGATGCTGCTGCTGGTTTACATCTGTTTTGCTAGGAGATTAAAAAAGCTTGGGGAATAATTGAAAGCATTCCAACCTACTTAGATCTGCAGAGTTAACAGCATAAGCAGTTTTTGGTCCAGACAGTAGCTTGAGGAATGATCAGTTGCAGGTTTTTAATCCAAAGGAGGTCACAAAGAGGATGCTTTAGTAGGGAAGTGGACACTGAAGGCACAAATGAAGAAGGGGTAGAGGAAGAGGTAACCAGAGGCAGTGTAAGAGGTAGAGTGTCTGTGCGTGACTGTATCTGTGTTTTTATGTATGACTACTGTGGCTAGTGTGTTAGGAACACAGTCTCCATATGCTGAATGTGAATTCAGTAGAATTCGCTAGGGCTCGCCATTAGCATCAACCAGTAAAACCTGCGTACTTCTGCCGCAGGACATAGTCATAAAATGATGTAGTTTAGCCTCCCAGTTTAGATCAGAACAGTGGCTGCTCAGAGTGGGTGCTACTATGAGACAAAGCTTTCCAGATAAGAGGGCACTCATTTCTGCACTGTTTTATTGAGTGCTGAGGCCATAAGCAGGTTGCTTTACTTTCAATGTTATTCCAGTATGACAGGTTTTGCAATGAAAAGCTTGAATAATATTCATGCTAAGTCTGCTAATTTCCAGTTTTTATTAGCAAAATAATGCCTGAAAAAAATTTAAAAAAAAAAGCCTTTTTCCAACTACAATGTTTTCTTTTGGATATAGTGTTCATTGGTACTATTAATGCACTTATGTGTTAAGCTTTTCACTTTCATACGATTTACAATTTGTATTTAATAAAACACCATTTTATAACATATTTTTAGATTTTCTTAGGAGAATAGTTGACTTGTTTTAAAACAAAGCAGTAGTAAAGGAGAAGGGGAGGAGCAAGATGTTTTTGTTAGAAAATATACAAGTTGACAAAAGCTGGCCAGCTATATGCTTGACTGGTTACTGAAATGCTAGAAGAAATGTTACTAAGTATGGAATAGCATAATTTTTTCTCTATACACAGAAAAAGCCCAAGGAAATATCATTTGTCATAAGACCTATGCTACATAATCTGAAATGCCACTTTACTGCTAGGAGCAAAAGGATAAAAAAAAAAACAAACTAACAAAAAGCACACAAAAACACCAAGAGCCTAAAGAAAGTAGGGTTAACAATTCAAATTAAATTAGCTTTTTACTGAAAAAAAAAAAAGGAGGGGAGAGGAAAAAAAATCTTCAGTTTATTTAATAATTACAGTTCACAGAGAAAAAAATGTGTGCACAGACAGAAGCTTGTGCACATTAATGTTCCACTTTTATTTTGTTCCTTATCTCTACAGAAAGTTATGATTATTTATAAAATACGACACTGGAATCATACAAATTCAGTCAGTGCCTTCCTTTGCCTGCAGATCTGAATCCTGGTTCCTCATGCAAGACTGAAAAAAACAGCTTAGCACAGGGGACTCCCACAAGACGTAGAAAGGGAAAGGGGAGATTAGGCTTCTCTCTTTCCAAAACCGAGGATCACGTAATGATGTCTGTTTGCATCACTGCAACAGTGACAGACCCGTGGTGATGTGTGCTTACTCCTTGCTTTCTGAATTACGTGTTTTGCTGGGGGCTTGGAACAGCCACAGACTCCGTGAGCCGGAAGCTGGACCTCAGACAGCTCCTCGAGGCAGCAGAAATAAAGCCCCTGCTTAGCTGAGCTGAAGCAGGATTCATGGACTTTGTGCTAAGTCTCACATTGTCCTGCTTTCCATGGAGCGAACACTGTGTATTGGCCTTTCTGCAGGCATGGAGAGAGAAAGTGTTCATCTTTCTCAAGCCTGGAGTAGACTAGAGAGAGGCAGCCACATAAGCAATGGTTGTGTTTGTCTCAAAAGAACAGGCAGGATCTTTTCTTTCTGCCTTATTTTTAGTAGTTATGTGCATTTCTGTGACGGGCAAATGGAGATATTTTGTGAATCAGAGCTGAATGTGTAGCTTTAGAGTGAAAAAACAGATCAAACCCTCTATGGTTTCTTGACCACCACTGAAAAAAAAACCAAAACAATAAAATTCTATTTAACAGCAGTTTAGTTAGTATTTCCACTCGGCAGTTAATGTGAATTGCTTCTGTTATGACCCATCTGCAGGGTCTTCAGGAAGATAAGGTCAAGCATGTTTAAACCAGACAGTACAGTGGTCCTCACTGGAGCTTCATGTATTTCAGAATAATGAAATGGCACTCAGAGTGAAACTGATTCTTTTTACCTTCTTAAAGAGAAAGCAGATGAATGTATGAAGGCAAAGCAAGTGAGCTTCAGTGTCAATCAGACTGAGGTTGGAACAAGAGGAGAACACCACACCTTTTTTGCCAGCTGTGACATCAGCACTTCAGATTATGCCTCTGGTGGACCTCGCAGTTGGCTATGACTCATGAATCCATAATAGTTCAGGACTTGCTAGTGTAGGGGCTGTTTTTCTCCATGTGTGAACCTTACAGTTGATTGTGACTCATAAATCCATGAGAGTTCAGGACATGATAGCTGAGGGGTTGGTTTTCTCTTTGTGTTGTACTCTACCCTTTGCACATAATAGAGATATTTCCAACCAGGATGTCCTTGTTTTGTAAGGAAGGAAATTAGTGGCAGGCTGGTCAGAAGTGTGCTGCAGCCGACCTGAATTCTAATATTTGGGTGTCTTTGAATTTAAAACCATAAGGATTCTTTAGACTTCAAAGTTCACTTTCCAGCTTTGGCCTGAAATAGTTAATTCCTTAAACCACAGCTCATGTTACAAAGCTGATTTGCAGGCATTTGATGTTGCTTTGAGAGTGTGCTTTGAGCATGGAGAGACTTCTGTTTTTGTAAGAATATTTGAGGTTTCACTGTTGTTCTGTTGTTTCTTCTTTATGGCAGAGCAGCTAAGAGATGAGGATAGGTATCTTTTATAGTGTTCTATCTGAAATATATAAACAATGAAACAGAGGTCTAGTGTCAGTACTGAGCATTAAAAGAAAAAAAGAATCTGTGGAAGGCATAGTACTTTTTTTTTTTTTTTTCCCTAAAGTGCGTTACCACTCTCCTAAAACAGGCTATGGAAAAACTGTAATTATCCAGTCAAAATATATGGAGTCAGATTACTAACGAAATGCTCATTTGGGACTAAATCCTGGTCCTGCTGAAGTCACTGGAAACAAAGGATGTGGAGAACCTCAGCTGAAGTACTGCATACCTTTGAGGACTGGGCCTCTCTTTCCAGAGAATTGGAAAGATGTATTTGAGATTCATCTGCAGAGCAAGTCACAGCGTGACAAGATGAGCATGGCATCATTCAGCAGCTCTGATTATAGCTTCCGTTCATTCTTCCAGGTGTGTCTGCTCAGCTGACCAGCACTCGTCTCCGTCGGAACACCTCCGTGGGTACCCCATTCTGGATGGCTCCAGAGGTTAGATCTGTGTTTAAAAAAAATTTATCATTGGTATTCAAGCTGCTGCATTCTGCATTTCTGCTCTTTCTTTGTCTTTCTTCCTGACCACTGGACCTTTCACCAAGTGAAATTAGCAATGTCCTTTAAAAAAGTGTTTAAAACCTTTTTTCTTACATGTTTGCAAGGATCAAGTTAAAGTGGGGTTTATTTTTGAAATTACAAGGTTAGAGCCAGGGAGCCATATGTTGAATTGCTAAAAAGTTAAAGAGGAGAGAGTACTACCATTGATCCTTTCCAGTCTTCCAAGCTCTGAAACTCTAGGTATCTCATCTCCATGGATGGAAGGAGCCCAGGGTGGTATTGGGATAGATTATACCTTTGATTTTTTTATTTCTACACCTGGAAAGTTTTTAATGTGCTATATCCATAGCTGACAGCAAGAAATGGAAGGGGTTATTATGAATAAATAACATGTAATATGTATCTTTGGAGATCTTTCTGGCCTGAAACTGAAGCATATAAAGATACAGTTTAAGCTAAGGCAAAAAAAAATACTTTGTTATAAATAAGCCTATATACTTACACTATTTGTGTGTAAGCAAACACATGCATGTACATCTGGTTATAGCACATGAAACTACTCTGTTTCTACACGTTGCCATATAGCTAATCGTACCATACAAGATGGTTTAGACCTGTAGCTAACGGGATGAAAAATTCTAGATTTATCCGGCATTGTGGATGAGCTGAAATATATATGAAATTAAATACATTTGCTGTAATCCAGTGGCAAACACATTGTCAAGAAATTAGCTTGATTGTGGAACTGCCTGATTTGGCTGAATAAGGAACTGGTGGGAGACAGTGAATTCAATTTTTGCTTTCCTGCTTGTTTCACTTCATAAGGGGAGCAGTATAGCTCCATTAGTTATTTTGCAGGAATAATCCATAGAACAGACATTTAGGGTTGCTGAGTTTCCTCCTACTTCCCTCAGCCGTGGCATGCACTTTACCACCTTCAGCTGAATGAGCCAAGGATTTGCACGCTTTTGTCAGATCAGGGAACATCTTATCAGATAACAGGCTGGTGCTCGTGGAGACCTGCTATCTCTAGTTTAAGCATTGGGTTTTTTTCGGCAACAGGATGCTTTAACTTGCTAAGTGTGTGCAAGTCTGTTTATTTCATCCAATATCTCCATCCTGTAAGAGACTCCCTCAGCTGTGGGTGTACTTTCAAATTTGGACATTTGACTATCTGGTGACCATCCTGGTCCTTTACTCCAATAGGTGATTGCCTGTGAGCAGCAGCTAGATAGCTCCTACGATGCCAGATGTGATGCATGGTCACTGGGTATTACTGCAATAGAACTGGGAGATGGAGATCCACCCCTTGCTGATTTGCACCCTATGAGGGCACTCTTCAAAATACCAAGGTAATATCTTGCTGTGTTTATTTCTTGCCAAGGTAGACTGAACTTTTTCCTTAACTATTACTTTCTCCAAATTTAGACTGTATATACGTGGAGTTTCTTTTATTGTTTATACTTAGAGGAAATACTAGAAATACTTTGTCCAGCTGTATTTTATGCAGGGTCTGCTTCAACCATGTGTGCACATTTCATTCAGAGCCAACTGTGGCTACATTTGAGAAAAAGCCATAAGGCTTTCTCCTGAGTGGATTGCTGCCCAAGATACATGAGCACAGGACTTAGCTGACTCCCGTATATTCTGTTACAGAGAATAACTTATGATAGAAATACAGAGTCTGAGTATATTCCACAGTCTGTGGTGAACTGGACCCATAGTGGTCCCCAAGAATTATCTCATGTCCTTTGAAGCAAAGTATTGTTTCACCACCCACATACATTTAGGTTGCCACTTTTCATGGTGCTGCTCCTGGCAGTTTCACTGTTGCTTGTCCTCGAGCAGTACAAATAGCAACTTCTTTCATTTTTTCTTTGAAGCTGGAGATGAAAGTACCAGAAGTGCGACTTGCAGCAATTCAAAGAACATCAATCTCAAAGGTCTGTAGGGGATGACCGTACATATCATTTGTAGATTTCACTCTGACAGTTGGAGCAGTACCACGACAGTTGAGACCACATAAGTATACATGAGTGCTTCAAGTCGTCTTTCAGCCAGGTCACCAAAATTACTTTAAATTACCTTCAGGTTTAAGAAATCTTAGCTGACTTGCCAATGAATGCTCTTCTCACCTTTACGTGCTATGGGAAAAGCAGTTACAAACTGTTGTGGTCAGTCATTTCCACTAGGCCTTCAAAAAACCATCTGGCTTATACCCGTACAAATACTGGGCACCTTTTTTTCCTGGAGCAGATGTGAGATCAATACCTTTTCACTACATTAAGTAAGACCTGAAAGTGATAGAGTAAAGCACTAAAAGAAAAGCTGTTATGACGATTGATTGAAAATAGACAGAAAAGTCACCTTGTCTATAGATCATTCCTTTTGTCTTCATGAATATACTCAGTGAAAATGGCACCTCTGATTGAATGGAAGAAGGCTTTTAAAACAATTTGAATCAAATTAACACCTAGAATAAACATCTCTAACTCAACAGAAAAGAAAGTAGTTATTTCTTTACAATAGATCTGTATTTAGTCCTTCACTTGACTTCTGATTATCTTCTGATGAATGAGAAATAGTTAATAAAGAGCTAGTTTATTCTGACACTTTGTTCAGCAAGTTGATTTAATTCAGTCCTTGTGGGAAAACTTAAAATAGAGTTCATTTTTTAAAAAATTTCTTAAAGTATATTGTTTCAGGCTTGAAAAGAGAAACTTGCCACTACGATTGAATAGTGATTAATAGGTTGTTAGTTTCATTTCCGTTTATTGATTTGATTGAAAAAATTATCGTGATTCTTAACTACGCTTGGTAGATCATCTCCATGCTGTTTCTCCTTGTTAGATATGTAAAGTAGGAGAACCACTGAGGCATTGTATCGTACACTCATGCTTCTTTTACTGGTGGAAATCAATACCTTTTTTCAACAGCTTTCTAAAACTCATTACTCAGCCTGCCTTCACACATTGGTTTTGCCAAGTGAGTAGCTTATTAACTTATCATCACACTGACCTTTGCAGGAATCCTCCTCCAACGCTACAGCAGCCTGAACTGTGGTCACCTGAATTCAATGACTTCATTAACAAGTGAGTAACAACTGAGACCACTGTAGCCGAATATGGAACATGTGTGAATGTCACGTGTAAAATATCTTTTTATTCTCTGTGGAAATCTGTTGCTACTAATAGTTTTCCTTAAAAACCTAGTTTGTAAATCCAGTTTGATTTCCAAGTGAGGGTCCAGATTTAAAACATGGAATAACATTTTAACACACTTGATGTTTCTGTTTTTCTTAATGTAGTTTTAAAAAAGCAATAATTTGACTTCTTGGACTCATCAATTCTGTGAAATCCTAACAATTTTCAATATAAAGCTGTCGTGATTAAGATGGTTGTATTTATTATGGAGGTATGAATGAACTACAGACAAGCATTTCAAAACTGAACTGCGATCCCTCAATGATCATACGCTTTTTCTGCCAGCACAGGTGCTTGACTAAAGATTATGAGAAGCGTCCGACAGTATCTACTCTTTTGCAGCATGATTTTATTAAGCAAATTGAAGGAAAAGAAAATATGCTACAAAGGCAGCTCATGGAATTTATTGATGTTCATCAACAAATGGGAGTCACTGAAAAGGCAAGGTAAAAGTAGCTAAAAATTAGACCAGTTGGGACAATTTTGATACTTTCACTGTTTCAGAATGGCTCAGAGAGTGCTTCGCCTCTCATAACTTTAGCTGTCCCAAAAAATAGAGAGTTTGATCTTTGGGGTCCCCTATAGAGCCAATGGAAAGAGAGGAGCATCATGATTCACACGTGAGATGAAGCAATCTTTAGATACTCCTGCGACTCAAGATGCATATTAGGATCCCAGCTTTCAGAAAGCTAAGGTTAGGTGAAACTAATGTTTGGCATTTTCTTACATTTGTATGGTCAGCTAATCATAGGATCATAGAATGGTTTGGGTTGGAAGGGACCTTAAAAATAATCTAGTTCCAACCCCCCACCCATGAGCAGGGACACCCTCCACTAGCCCAGGTTGCTCAAAGCCTCATCCAGCCTGGCCTTGAACACCTCCAGGGATGGGGCATCCACAGCTTCCCTGGGCAACCTGTCCCAGTGTCTCACCACCCTCATAGTAAAAAATGCCTTTTTAATATCTAATCTAAATCTACCCTCTTTCAGCTTAAAACCTAATGTTTAGTTTAAGCAAATATGCTAAAAATAACTAGTCAAGTTCCTGCAAGAATTGGATGCTACCAACTGAAAGAAGCGATAGTGGTACCAGACTGGTTTTGCAAACTTCAAATCTTATGTCTTATTAAATAGATACTTTATTTCTTCCATTAGTATTTAGTAATGTCAATTCTGCATAAATCACTTAGCACCTGGTGGCTTTTATTTAAAACAATGGAAAATGGCTTGGCTCAATTTTGCAATTTAAAAAAAACCGCCCAGTACACTGAAGTAATGTATCAGGTGTGAAATGTGGTAGAAGATTAGTATTGATGTACTATGGTGCGACTTCTCCTGCGCTACAAGGTAAGGGATAACTTTTTTTTTTTGTTTTAATGGAACATAAAAGACTTTTTGCCATTATCATCTGTATGGAAAAAGCTTACTAAAATTTTCCGCATTTCCTTTCACACATATTTATAATATGAATATATGCAGCAGTCTTCAGTTCTGAATTTGGAGAAATTTCTATTTACTCTGTCCTTTGAAGGTAATAATAAAAAATATATTTCTAAATAATTTCTGATTTTCAAGTTTTCTTGGACTTTGTGTAAGTGGATGTGGGAAAGTAGCATTTCAGTAAAAATCTGTGCCTCAGACTGGATTTGTATGTTCTATATGGTGCAGACTTGACATTTGCATAATCCAGAAAGATTCTGGAGTTGAAATAGGCTTATTGGATCTCAGCGCTGAACAGTAAAACAGCAATGTACTCCAGACTTTAAAAAGTATTTATTCATAAAACACAGGGAAACAATATGTGGTAAAACAAGTCCAAAACACTAAACAATATTAATTTAAATCCTGATAACACTTGTAGCACAGGTCTTTTCAAAGCCTAAATAATTATTGAAAATCAAGCTTCTAAGTCAATTATCTTGAGCTTTTTTACCCATTTTATACAACTCATGTTTGTTTTCAATCAAGTCCTATTCTTTTTTTCAAAATCCTTTCATTTTTTCATGTAGATGCCACATAAAGCAAATTACATGAACTTTCATTGCCTATACAATACAAAGATAAAGTGGCCCCATTTACACATGCATAGAGCAGTGAAATGGCACAGGAACAGGACAATCTATTGGCACTTTCTCCGTCCTTTTAGACTCTGTGCTTTTACAGTTGATTAAGTGCAATTTCTAAATAAATTTCCCCCAAGGAAGATGGAATTTTCTCTCTGAGAATAATAAAATTTTGTTATCTGAATCTGTGCAAAAAAAACCAAAAACTTATTTAACTAAGGGTATAATTTAAACGGCATGGTTAAACTAGTAGCTTGGTGTATACTGTCAATATTTCAGTTTATGAGTTTAAAATACTAACAAGTAGGATGATATTTGCACTGATTTAACCAAGACTTTTCATACCTGAGATAACTGAAGGTAGTATGAAACACTGCAAGTAAAAATCATATTTTACAGTCACTGTACATATAATCACTTCAGCTTTAACGCATTTATTGAGTACATTTGCTGGAAGATTGTCTATTGCAGTGAATGCATAGAAAGATTAGCCTTGTCCTAGAAACAGTAAGAATACCCATCTTAATATCTATTGCTATCTCTCTACAAACAAAAAAGCAAAGATTATTTACCAGTAGCTGAAACTGTAGTAAAAGTATGTACATTATTTCGCTTTAGAAGAAATCAGAATTCCAGGCCCGTAAAGGACATTATTACAGAATGGCATTTGTTTTTTCTCCTTTTTAATTATAAAAAGATTATATACAGTTCTTTGAATTCAGTAGTCATACTTTTTTAAAAGTCTTTAAATACTAATTATATGTATCTCTTGACCTTCAATCTTCACAGAGCAAATGGTATCAACAGAAGTCTGTACAATAGTACCACATAAATCTATTCAGAGTCAAGACATAGGCTACGTAGCGACAAGTCACTGTCTCATCTTAGAATCTCCTGCCTTTCTTGATAATCCTGTTCTGGGATTGTTTTTATACTGGTGTGTTAGGGCCCTACTGTGCAATTCCTGAAATTTCACTGGTTGCTGGCAACTTTCTTTCTAAAGCTCCCTCTTGATCTGCAGCGCAGGCTCTCTTCGTCTGTAATTTGAAGGCATAGCTCTCCCACTTGCTGTCACTGGGAGGGAGGTATCTTAAGGGATTAAAGAAACCTTCCTTCCACTGGGGGAAGAAATCCTCTTACCTGTGTCATGTTGTATAAATGGGCATGCTGTATAAACTCAAGGAATTTGGTAACGTTGACTTAAAGCCGACAGTAGGGAATCCAGTTATTTTCTCAGTATGTGTTTCCTCTCCTCTTCAAATTATACTTTATTAATAGATACAGAAAAGAAAATAGATAGAAAAGAAAAAAGTAAAATGTCTGGAAGTTAATAGCTGAGGTCTGGCCACTGCGTCTTCCTGTGTGTACTGTTCTTGTGTTCACTCCATAGGAAGCCACCCTCTTTGCCCACCACGTTGAGGTGTAATTTGGCTCTGACTGCATTCTGCAGTAGTAGCTTGTTTCAGCTGTGATCTTGTCATCTTCTTTGCTGAGTGTGCAGTTCATAAATTTCAGAAAGAAGAGATCGTGTTAGATTATGGCCCATTCTCAGAGATTTTTGCAGAAGGCCAGGTCCTCAGATCTAATCTTCGTGTATCCCGTCTGCTCAGGAAGGGTGTGTGATCTCTAGGCACAGAGTGGAGCCACCCTGCAGTCACTCCCGTTAGCACCATTGTTCCTGTGGTATTTTGTAACATTTAGGAGGCGCTGAGTCATTAGGGCATTGCACTGAGCCCTCTGAACCTTCCCATTATTGCTCTTCCAGTGAAGAAGAACCAAGCATTAGCTCATTGTGCCTGCATCCTTTCCAAACACCTAGAAGGAGAAATAGAGCCCACCAACCTCCTGGGTAACCAGAGAAGTCTCAACTTGACGATGAGAGCAATATGCCATAGATTTGCTCCAGACTTAATGAAGTTGGTGGAAGATTGTATGTGTTTTTCAGTAGGTTTTCAGTAGACTCTGAACAGAGTCTTATAGTACAAACATGTCTTGTGCTACTCAAGGCTCTAAAAATCATGAATCCTAGCAATAAGCTTCATTAGATTACACTTTTGGACTCTGAGCAACTGCAATACATTTTTCTTTAAAGTCATCACTTCCTTCTGCTTAAAAAGTCTGTTTGCAACTTAACCTTACCTAGCTCATATCTCACATTGGAGAAATTATGATTGGAAGAGCATGAGAAAATGACCCTTGATAGATCAATATTCTCCCGTATCATCTTGACTGAAACATCTCTTAAAGTTTGCTTTTTGGAATGATGAAGTAAGCTATGGCAGATAAATTATGTTAAGGAGGAGGTGAAGCAGGCCAAGTTGCATACCTAGTGTATTTAATTTGTGGCTTTGTTGTTTAGCATTTGGGTTCTCTCTGCACTGTGAATTCCTGGTGAGCAGAGTCATTTTCAGAACAAGGGTCCTGGGCAGGATTTACCTTTTATAAAGGCTGTGGCAGGAAAAGCCTATTTCATTGTGCAACTTCATAAGGCAGTATTTGCTCTCTTCAGAGTGATTCATGACTCATAATCATCTTGATACTTCTTTTCCCTCAGTACTTTAAAGCTGATGAACTTTCAGCTGATGGAACTAATTCTGTTACATCCTAGTAGTATGATCTTGAGGTTTTATACAAATAAACTTCATCCCGTATCTGTTACTCCAGTCCTTAGGACCACCTAGCTCTTTAAATTCAGTATTTCAATTCCTTTCTATGTTGACAGTGACACAAAAAGCACGATAATGGAATTTATTGCACAATCTCTAATGAAAATAAGACAAATTTCTAATGAAGAAACAATAACCCCGTTTGAGCCTGATCATTCGCTTTTGGACACTGCTTAATTTTCTCCTCACTTTTAGCCAATCCCTCAATCACATACTTACATTCTTGTAAGTCACATTATAGCTGTTAAAATTTGTAATTAGTGATGGAAATAATTATTAGAAATGAGTGCTGCAGCATATACCCAAAAACTGTTCTAAAATTACACTTCTAGCTAGACCAAATGAGGGGAAATAGCTGCATTGTAGAGAGTTTTACTTTGCGACAGAAATAGCTGCCTTTGAAACGGCCTTCAGAACTGTCGCATCTACACCTGACAGTCAGCCATGTAAGACTTTTATCTCGAGTTGTTTGGCTGTCTTAATCTTGACTGCTTTTACAATAATCTCTGCAGAACTGTGCAGTGATTAGTACAACGTGTATTTCCTGGGAATATGACTCATTCCAGAATGAGCTGCGTATGCAAGGGATATTCACTGCACTTAGATTTCAGCAGCTGACTTTGGTCCCCAGGTTAAGAGCCTCATCTTTCTGTTCCCTCTGAATAACTATGGGAAAGACACCTGTTCTGCTGCAGAGCGATTCAGAGCAAGGGCTTATGAGTGAGTTGAGTTACTACCCTAAGACTTTGTCCTCCTTTATTGGCCGTGTAGGGATAGCACTGAAGTCCTGTGACAGGGTGCTAAACGGTTGCTCTATCTAGCTATTTGGAAAGTTCAGGTGAGTTCATAGAAGGTCATGCACAACACGCACAAAGGCGGTTGTCAATTTATTCACCTTTAGTGACAGCAGAGTACCATAGAGTGTCCTTCCACGACTTTCCCCGATTGCACAGACTTGTGTCGCTTATTTTCTGGGTGTTTCTCTCTCTTTCTCTTTCTCTCTGACTCATCCTGCCAGTGGAAAGCAGCTGATAGCAATCCTTTCAAGCTCAACTCTGCAGGGCTGGCTATGGCGGAGGGTAGCTCACCACACTCGCTCGACAAAGGTGGTATGAGGAGCTCACACAGGGTCCAGTGCTGGCTTGGTCAAGGTCTCCAGATGAAATCTGGATCAGAGAAGGCTTAAACCTTTGGAGTTCCAGACTAATCCTTGAGCACTTTAAGCCACTTCTTCCTCTCCTGTAACTCAGTGTGGGCTTTGTTGTACCAACAAGGGGTGTGTATTCCTGCGTAGGACACGCCTGTGTAGGATGGCTATGCTGAAAACTGCTCTCAAGTTGTAGAAGCAAAAAAGAGTTTTTGGCAACACAGGCCTTAGAATAAGCAGACCTCCAGTCCCATATGCATCTAGATTATACACCTCTCTATAGTAGAATAACAATGTGGTTCCAGTCTCCTTCTGTACAATAAAATGGGCAACAGCAATCTCTGAATGGAGAACAGTTTACATCCTGAAGCAAAACAGAACAAGTTCCTCCTGCATTCAGGATTCCCTGGGAGTAATGCTCTGCAACTTTGCGTGGTGTCAGTCCACTTGCTCAGCAACTCGTTTCTCCAGAAGGTGAGATACCTCACCAGGCATCGCTCGCTTCTGAAGCTTCTGCTTCATCTCACCGCAGGGGCCTGATGCATGAGAGCAATAAAGAACTAATCCCAAGGAGCCTTTTCAGAGACCTCTTGTTTGCTCAGTTAAGAACACAGATTTTTCCCTGAAAATTGTCAGAGGAT
Source organism: Pterocles orientalis (assembly GCA_011057875.1). Lineage (NCBI taxonomy): Eukaryota > Metazoa > Chordata > Aves > Pterocliformes > Pteroclidae > Pterocles > Pterocles orientalis. Next base: position 61,034 of record WKFP01014017.1, read on the forward strand.
ACAGCATTTCGTGACCCCATTACGAAGGACCTAATAATCTGCAGGGCCCTGAAGGGCATGCAGTTTTTTGCAGGGCATGGTGAACCATCACAGACTTTGGCAAACAGATTGTGCAGAGCGGGACGTGACCCAGCTGGCTGGGCACGGGCTACCTCTGAATCAAAAGCCCTATAGCTCTGCTGGGCAGCACTCTGCTCTCAGCAAAATTGCATAAGCACAGCTCTCGGAGACTGCAGCTGGTGCTGTGCAATCATTTAAACGGAGAAGGAGCACAGGTTTGTCTGCAAAACACTGTGCAGACGCAGCTGGAGTCTGTCAATAGGCTCTTCTAAATTCAGGTACAGATTTTGCAGAGATGTAAGACTATAGTTTTATTTAAGCTTATTTCAGAAGATAGATCTGCTGAAGACAAAATTCTGATTTTAAGTGTGAGTTAATATTGCTCTGTGCAACCTCTAAAGAAATGGAATCACCAGCAACGACAGATCCTGTAAAGGTTTCTCTGTGTTGCTTTTTTCCATTTGTCAGTTTTAATGCTGTTTGTAACTGCTGGGAGGCATAGAGCTGTTCCCACCCTCACCTTACAGAAAACTTGGTTATTTTTAGTTTCTTCTTTACACTCAGACTAAGGCTAGCCCTTCTCCTGTCACAGTCTGTAGATGATTCTCCAACTAGTTCAGGCAGAGAGTTCAACAGGGCATCATGAGTCACACTTCCTTTTTCCTGCTATTTTTGGAACTATCAGAAATCTTTTAAATAAATTCCGACAATTTGAAGAAAAAGCTGCAGTTGCTTCGCTTTGATTTAACTGAGTCTTGAAAGATAAGCGGGGGGTGTGAAGGAGGATGCGCAGAAACAATGCTGCCTTGACTAATTTTCTTGTCTATACTGGGTTGATGTTTCTGGCCTTTAGCTGCTTCAATTCCTTGTCGAGCATGACTGTAACAAATAATTTCTGGACAGGACAAAGAAACATGATTATTTCAGTTCACAATGTCTGTGTGCATGACAATAATGAAATTTCAGCATTGATGTCAACAGCACTACTGTGGTTTTTTTAAGTGGTTGGAGTTTTAGCAAGTGAAGCAGTATAGCTGCCCTTGAGGGGTCTGTGCCCTTTGACAGCAAAGCAGAAAAATATTGTGTTGTGCAAATCTGCCGCTCTGCTGTACTCCTGAGAATGGAGAATATAATCTGGTTTAACAAGCACTAGTGTTCTCATAATGTCAGCTGAAGAGGATTACAGGAGAATCAATTTTACGTAATTAAACCTTCCTGACATAAATAGAGATCATTTCCTTAAAAGGAAAAAAAAATAGAAAAAGAAAAGTCTCCATGACTGGAACATTTCCCTCCTTTCCTGCAAGGCAGTTGTTAACTAAAAAATAATAATCAAAATAAGTCTTGCGAAATATTACTCTCTCACTGATATGCAGTAACATTAAAAAAATAAAGTGTATTAAATGCGTAGCAATTCCACCAGAAATGGGAAGGACAACTTGACAGATGTCTTGTTTCGGGTCTTCCTTCGGCAATGCAAAAAAGAGAACAGCAGAGCTTGACATAGTCCTGCAGTTCCCACATCTTTCCCTTATGTGCATGTTGATCGGTTTTTGTCCAGGTCATGCTGATGCATCCAGAGGATGCATCCTCTGGACACAAAATGACCTTTACTCTGACAGAGAATGATCCAAGTCTCTGGGAATTTTCTTGCTAATTTCTGTTAAGACTACATAAAGTTTTATTTGATTCAATTAAAAGAGAAAATAATTTTCTCTTTAAGACAAATTTAATTGAAGTTTAACCCTCATAAGGAAAAGGTTTGAAATTTTGGGGTTTGCCCAATTTTTTTTCTGTAGACTCCAACAAAATTCTTCTTGCTCAGGATGTTCTTCACATATTGCAGTGGTTCTGTAGCACTTTGGTTTACAGTGTGGCCATCTCAGCCAGGCTTTAGAGCATTGTCGTTGCTAAGCTAGGAGTGTTTCCATATATGATTCTATTAATGCTTTGTCTGCATTATCCTTGCCATACTATTTCATCATACACACCTGGTTTTGTCCTATCCATAATTTTGGTCTGGGTCGTTTTTCTTTTTGCGAGTCGGTGCCAGAGTTTGACTGTTATATGCTTTATAAACATGTTCTTTTTTGCCCTGTACAGCATAGCTCCAGTCTTGCAGCTGATGTCGGGGTGTGATCAGCAGGGATCTCTACAGTGAAAAAGTTTTTCATGGTATCAGTTGTGGGATCAACCACAGATTTTGAATTGTCAAGTACAAGTGTACTGTACGTTATATCCTGTTCTTTTATTCAAACATTCGTGTGCTTGATTTCAGAACAATGGAAAGCTGGAATGTTTGGGCTGAATTGCCTTCAAGATGGTTACAGATGCAAAGTCTGCTCTGTGTTTCCTTACATCATGAAACGGCATGTCTTTCTTTTTTAGATTTGAACGTATTCATACAAAGAAAGGGAACTACAGTAAGTCACTAGTTTCAAACCAGGAAGAGGTAGATGATTTAGCAACCTTGGAGGTACTGGATGAGGTAAGAACCTCCTTTTTCACATTTTCCTGAAGAGAGTAACCATGTATTAAAACACAGTGGTGTGCTGTGGATTTTCAAGTTCAACTATATGTCACACTTCAGTTTTGTAAGTGTACAATGGCGTTTTACCAGTTTATGTCAAATACTTTAAATGAGATGTGCTGTGTCAGGAATGGTTCCAACTCAAAGCTATAACACCCTCTGCAGTTATAGCCTTAGACCAAGCAGTATTATAGCACCATTTGCTTAACAGGATTTATATTACTGGATTTTATTACAACTAAATATCTAGTTTGCAATGATGTGTTAACCTGAAATTGGTCCAGGTTCAAGAACAAGTACCTTCTCCCCTGTTGCTTGCACATAGCATGTTCTCCTGACTTACTCTGGTGTGGACATGCGTTGAGATCAATTTATGTCAGCTGAGGCTCTGACCTGTGAATGCCTTCTGGTGAACTTTTGACGAAATTACTGATACAAGTCTCACTGGTTTGTCAAAGTTTGAAAATAAGTCCTCTAGGAGCAGGGGAACATGCATAAGGCAGGGGGGAAGTCTGTTGTGTTTATGCTTAAAGCTTCAAAACCAGAAAGAATAATCAGGCCAAGGCACATTATCTGCAGGTCTTAGAAGCCATCAGTGGTTGTAAACAAACTGTCATTCTTCTTGTACCGGGCTGTGCATAGACTATAATTCACATTCTCTTATCTGTAAAACTTCTCTGGTATAGGAATAGGAATAGGGCCTAAATATTTTCACATGTATCTCAAAATAGTCTCAAGGCTGGTTGGAATTTCTTCATCTGGCTCTATATCCTGTTTTGATCTCTGCATGCAGAAGTTGTTGAGGGAAATCATGTCAAGAAATTGGGTATGCCACTAGTGGGCCCTTCTTTTATCTTGATTCAGGGAGAACTGTCTCTGCAGCAGCAAAGAACAATCCCAGCAGGGACTGGTCGTTAATACAGAAAGATGCCTGATTATTTACATGAATAGTATCTAAACAGTTGAACGTCTGTTTCTTATCATAACTGGGAGTAAAGTTAGAGCAGCTGTAATGGTAGTTATGAGTTCAAGCATATGGCTCTTGCTTGATGAGTTACATGAAGCTGTAATGTTAGAAATGATGACAGCACTGTCTCATGGAAACCTTTGATTAATTGAATTAAAGCAGTACTTAATAACTAATTTTTCTGCAGCCACTTGGGAATCTGGAAGTATATATTGATCAAAATGAGTTTGGACACAAGAAGTTAGGAATGCCAGTATGTTTGAAAGTGTTACTCACTTCTGATCACCATCAATTGTATTCCTGACTATTAATACCTTCCCTCATTGTAACTATATAAATATTTAATACATTTTCCTAATATTCTTTTTTCTTCCATGTGATTCAATGTTGCTATTCTTTCTCCATCAGAATACAGTAACAGAGCAGTTGCAGAAGGGTTACGCCAAGGATCAGATCTACACTTAT